>JAMKCH010052302.1:0-10690 GCA_023653785.1 Ophioderma brevispina
GTGTACCGTGTAAACACACTTCCGCGAACACTGCGCCATTGGTTAATTATTGCTATAGTCAACGATAGAAATGAAAAATTGTCTTTTAATTTAATAACTCATTTAACAAATACGGCGAAAGTGTATGTTGTGTTTAATTTTCTTTCTGTTGTTAAGTAAAATGTTTATGCAATTCCATGTACCAAGCAACTACTATTGGCTTTATATTTATATACAATGGTTTAGCAATCCTCAAAGACTAGGTAAAAGATGGAGTGTCCTTCTTGTCAAAATTTAAAGGATTGCAAATAGCTCCTTACCCCTTGTTTAATGGCTAACATCAAGAAATGTTCATTGATGTATTTGGATTCCTCTGAATGAGAGCATTTCTGAATGATAGCAGCACATCTAACTGCAATCGACTGTTCACATCCTGTATAAAGAAAAAAATAATGATAGTAACAGAAATGGTTGAATATCTTTTAAAAATGTGCCTGGTATGAGGTGCATTTCGTGATTTCAGCACCTTCTGTTTTATTTCATTGGTCACAGATATCCTTGATAAAAGCTTATTCCCAAATTTGAGAGCGATCCCGATCTGCGTTTTTGTGTTATGAGCTTGCCCATTCCCACGTTCCCATAGGCTACTGTGCTGTAATTTCTGTCTTTAACGGACAGAAAATACAAAATTGGAATTTCTTACAGATGTGACGAATTTGCCCGTAAGATGGGCACCTTATACTAAGGCTACTGTTCAGATGATATAACAATCCTCAACATCTTTTTATAAGTCGGGGGACGAGCTGTGGATCACGAAAAATGCCCCTATTAAAAAAGGTGACAGGAGAATTTTTTTGAGGATACCATTTTCTCTCAATTTTCACCGGATCGGATCCCTAGACCACCTCCGAGAACGTTTCGTAAGGTTTATATTGATTGGCACAAACAAGTACAAAAGAAAACCGCAAACCTTGTTTTGAACTTGCCTGTTATGCCATCGTCCATAGAAACCATCTTTTGACTATTCTGTCGTGTCACTACAGAAAGTAACGAAATCAATCATCTTATTACATAAAGGTGTATTAAGCTAATTCACTTCAGGTGTGATCTATCAATTGGGTAAGCATGCCAAATATGCAAAAAAACGGGGTTCAACAAAAATTGGGGGCGCTTCTTTCTGGAAATCTCCTCATGTCTCTTTAATATTTGGCATACCAAGTGAAATTCAGTTTGAATGTGAAGAAGAATATTGCTGGAAATGTGGAGGAGTAGTTCTAACACTCAACTAAAACAAAACAAAATATGAACAAACACAAAATGTAATGAAAAACCAACATAAATTAAACTTTTTGTATTGAATAGTATCACAGAGCTATATTGTACTACTACTATGTGATGTATAATACCCACAAAATAACAACACATACTATACCACAAGCTGCAATTGTCTCAGTGCCCAAGGCAGAGTTTTGTGACATGTATACACCAGTGTATTCAAAGATTGACTCTGAGTATGAGTCATGGTACCAAGAATGTATATAATTAAGTTTAAGTTCACATTATATATGGCACACTGAATTTAGCCTTGGAGAGTGAGAATAAATATAACACTGGTAGTGGACACCACCAACATCCAATGTCCCCTTGAAAGCCTTCCTCTACCCCCATCCCACAGTGGGCCAGGGGGTGTCAATAATTCAAAAATCGACCCCTTCAAAATGTCAATTTTATGTTTCCAATACCCAGTAAACATCCAGACATTAGTAAATCTGAAATTGTTTGACTCTATGGAATCCTGGGGTACCCCAAACACATAACTAAAGTCACGGAAACACATAAAGTAAATTTTCAGGTACTTTTTTCAAAAAAAATGTGTAAAAATTTGGCATATTTCAAGTTATTGTTATCACAGGCTTAATAGATGACTCTGGAAACTCTCTTGTTTTTTATCTATTTATAATTACCCTTTTTATCCATACAACATGTCTCTGAAACTATTTCAAGTATTTTTTTTCTTGGAATTGGAAGTGCATATATAGTCAAGAGTCGAATTTGATCACTTATTCGCACTTCGGTTATAAAAATGACTAGTACTTTTTTGCCTATAATTGCCCACCTTCTAACCACCAATAAAGTTCAGCCCTATATGCAAGGTGAATGATACAACAAAATTTGGCTGCCACCAGCCGCCTCCCAGGGATCTAGAGGGTCGTTTCTAACGCCCCTCGTGAAGAAAAATCTGCTCGTGACGCGCGGTGGGCAAAATTTTCCACGTATCATTATTATTATTATAATTAATATTATTATTTTTATCATATTTTCAAATACAGGGTGTCTAAATAAAAGTGCTCCAAAAAGGTCTCTTTTGGGAATAATTTATTTTTTTGTTTCTACGCGATAGCATTTGCCAATCCGGAAATATGCACCATTTTCCGCAAGATAGGAAAATCCAGTTTGTGTCACTTTTTGTACATGTATTTCAATTGGAGGTGGTAATGTAGGAGGAAGAGAATGGTCAACAGTTCAGTCTTCAGTCTCTCATTCATTCTGAGACTACATAGACTTCATTTTTCAAGAGCAGCAAGAAAGACTTTTTAAATCTTCCTTCCAGTATCAGATGTCGATTGGTTAAAATTACCCGATTTTACAGACGTTTACACATAATATTTTGTTGCAATTACATTCTGTTAAGGTGCAAGTCATGCCGCACAGATATATTCAATTTATATCAAATCCAAACTATGGAAAGAGTGTACTATTATTATTTATGACTTAGATAGCATTATCTAGAGGTATTTTGATATTTGATATTAAAGTAGCAAATATTTTATCAAGAGAAATGTTTGTTTATAAACTGTTAATCATTTTGTTTGCGAGTCTGTGGTGCTTTACCATCTGCAAGTATAAGTATTGCCCGATAGAATATCATTTCAGTTATTGTCTTTAAACGGCTTCAGTTCAACCATTTTACACCCGATCTGAAAGCTGTTTTCGGTTTTTAAAAGCTAATGAACTGCAGTTTATAAATGTTTTAAAATATTTACATATAAGGTAAATAGAAGGTATCAAAAGAGGGCGCCGCTTTGGTGGTTGGTTTTATTTTTGAAGACACCCTTGTTTGTTTGCTTGTATCCACAAGTCATTGGTAATGGGTTTGTGGTGGTGTGTCAGGATTTGTTCAGCAAGTGTGCTTATCCGGGGGCCGTGTGTAATCCATGATACGGACGCCCCTAACAATGGCCCGCTATTTGAGGGCGGGGCGGATGGGGAACAGTCAGGGGTTTTACACCCTACTCTTATTTCGACCACTGACTGCGATGTACATGTAGTTGGGCTCTCTGTACACGGGAAGACGGCTTCTTCTCTCAAGTCCCCTCGAAGGACGGGGGGTGCTTCATGATCCATTTGCCAATTCCAAGTGACCAGGAGGAGTGAGCGCTGGTAATATTCTGTATTTAATCAATAAGCTGGTATACAGATCAAATCCAGAATTGGTAGTAAACGAATAAATCCCAGCAAGTGCCGAGACCCCACCGGGATTCGACCGGGGGGAATTTTTGATTGTAATTTTCGGCCAGAGGCAAGCACCCTAACCACTAGGCCAAACGCTCTCACACAAGGAAACCCCTGTTGTATAGATAAAACGGTTAATTGCAGCATAAATAGCAGCAGAAGTAGGATTCAGAATCACAAAAAATCCCTAATACAAATTTATGATTACCAAACTCTCAACTGGTAAAGATGTTATTAATTATTACCGATGTGCGAGGTTGGAGGTTGGTTTTTATTTGGACACCCTGTATGGATAAAATGAGTTAAATCTCACAGCCATGTTAGATATCCTCAAAATTTTGATTAAAACTATTATTTTTCTCCCAGTTTATTTGAGAAAGGAAAGATTTCTCACGGGAAAAGTACTTTGTTTAATATAAAAAAAAGAGTGCAGGGGATTTTCCCTAGTTTTTTTTTTTTTTTGTTAAGGAGTCACTGTCAGATTGACACAATAGGGGAAGTGGGGAATCCCCAAGAGTTTAAAACTTGAGAAATTGGCATATGGGTCAAGATTGGTGCATTGTGGGTAAGGGTCGGTCAAGACGTGCTTTTTACATCGCTGCACAGCCGACAATTTGAAACTCAAAAATTCAACTTAGGAGTCAATATCCCCACAAAATCGTAGTTGCATAACACTCGCGGCACTACCGACTGGGTTTGTTTGGTTGTCTTTTTTGCCCTTTTTTGATTTTTTAAATTATTCATTTTATAGCCATCTTAACGTATCGGAAGACATCTTGAACTGAAGGATTGTACACCGTTTGACGAGGATCGTCATGCAGTAGTCACCGAAATGGATGGGCGCGGGATGGGATGAGTTGTAGCGGTTTGTGTGGGGCAACCCAGGTTTCCTGGAGTAATAAGTATCCAATTCAAGAAGGGGTGTCAATAAAATGTGAGTATGTTTCTTTTATAGTCGTAATATGTGCGTTAACAGCACTGCCTGCAAAGGACGAAAAAATGGAGACCTACCCAGTTTGGTACCCGAGACGGATTCAGACAGGGAGAACAAGTTAGTATGTATAGTCACACACACTGGCGTATTCTAAAAACTCCAGAGTTCTTATACAAAGCATATCCTGCCAAATATTTTGATATCAGTTAAACGTGCATTCTCATCAAAACAAAACAACAAATGTGCTTTATTATATATTTGATTATAATAGCCATTGTTCAAGCAACATGATTGTCATCCCAATCCAGGACCCAATCAAGACAAACATCTAAATGGCTCATTTAGTTGCAGACATTTCTGTAGGTTTTGTCTAAGATTTCAATTACAATGTTACCTCGCGCAGGTTGCCTATGGGTCAAAGGTCGATTTGTTGTGTGATTTTTGCGAAGGATGGTACCATGTGAATGCCTAAGTATGAGCACGGGGAGTTTTGAGGCATGTACAGGAATAGTAGTTAACATGGGAATGTTGGCATTGTAACATGCCAAATCTCGCCAGTAGCTTATTTAACTCAAACACTACAAAATAGACAGCACAATTAGTAGTATTGAGGCCAGTAAGATACGTGAATTAGAAAACAAAAATATCCTATAGCAACTTCAAGACACAGAGAATGAAGGGGCATATACCGGTGGAAGTACATACCACAAGGAGCGTAAAAGTACACATACATGGACGCGAGGTAAACACACAGGAAAGACACAAACGGGCCGAGGAATACAAATTAAACCTAAACAACATAAAAAAGTCAAAAAGGGCCTCAAGGACCATCTTTATAAGATTGGGATAAATTTCAAAGTTTTGAAGAAAAAAAGGTGCGGATAATTAGCAGTTTGCCTGGAAACACATGATCCAGACCTGGTTAGTGGGTACTGAGACCTGGCTCAAAGATTTCTATACCATAGCAGGAGAGTTTTCCAAAAAATTATTCGGTCATCAGAAAAGATAGAAAATCCGTGAAAAGGGCCTCCTAGCGCATGGAGGGGTTCTTGATCGCACTAAGAAAGATATGTTTGTATTCGCAGGGGTGTGTGACCCTAGAGGTTGCCTGTGAACTATATATGGGTGCAATTGAGTTGGTAAATTGCAAACCAATTATTGGGGGGCTTACATAGACCACTAGCCTGGACATGGCGTATCGTACTTTAAAGATGTGGAGGGATTCCTAAATAAAATCAAAAATATCCACCATAGCAATGTTTGGCTGCAGGAGATTTTAATATGGGTGGGGTGGGTATTTGTAATTGGGAGTCGCAGTGTAGGACGCCGGTTTGCTCGTGCAAACGGGATTTGTAGGAAATGATAGAAAGGCATTGCAGACTTTTGTTTTGAACAGATCATTGATAGACCAAACACGTGGAGATAGAATTTTAGATCTTTTATGCCAATAATAGCAAACTGGTTAATAAAGCTACCACTGTGCCAAGGCACAGTGACCATGATGGTATTTCAGCTGTTCTGAGATTGATTTATGTGTTAAAAGATCAAAAAAACCCCCAAGGGAAGGTTTTTCATATCAGAAAGCAAATCATTGATGGTTTAAAGGCTGATGCCTTGGAAATCAGCAATGATTGTTCAAAGAGGGGGGCATATCTCTTGTTGATGCAAAGAGTCTTTGGATTGATTTCAAAAGGGGGTTAGCGTTTCCATTGAACTCATTCCATCTAAAATGCAAAAACAAAACAAAAATGCAATGGATTCCCCAAACATCACACGTCATCAACAGAGTAAGCAAAGGGGCTTATAATTAGGGCAGTTAAAGCGACAACACACAGGAGGACTAGAACCATTTTTACGCCGTCCGTAAATGGTTAAAAAAGAAAACGAGGAAAATTCGGAAATTTCATATAGAGGATATATTCTGGAAAAAGTTTGGCATCTACAAAGCAGATGTTCTAGCTTTATAAAAGATCACTCGAAACGACCAATATAGTATTTCTGCTCTCTTAAAGACCAGACTAGTGGTAAGCTATTATGGATAAGCTGCCAGAGGCCGAATTATTAGGTAACCACAATTCAAGTCGCAGTTTTACTATTAAAAAATTTGGAGGAAATATCCCCACTGAGCCTGAAAGTGATGTTCCATCTATGCGAAAATTGTCTGTGAGGAAGACGGCATATAAAACGTATCAGGAGATGAATCCAAACAAAGCCTCGGCCCAGTGGGTGTCGCCCAAATATCTAAAAATCACAGCAAATGAAATAGGCCGGCACTCAAAAATTATTCAGCACTCATTTGACACTGGCGTAGTCAGCAGTTGGTTGCTTTCAAATATACTCTATTTATAAAAAAGGGCGAATAGGAAAAACCAGCAAATTACAGTTCAGTTTAATCTTACATCTGCGTAGCAAAAGTGGTAGGAACACATTTAAAGTAGCAAAGGAATCAAAACATATGGATAAGTACAACATATATGTGAAATAAACATGGCTTTCGCAAAAACCATTCATGCGAGACGCAACTTATAAATACCATCCATTGGATTGCAGTCTCAAAGTCGACCAAGAAAACCAGGTCGACGTGATCATCATGGATGCGAAAGCCTTTGATAAGGTTTCCCACCAAAGGCTTTATGAAGTTAAATAGTTATGGGATACGGGGCCCAAAGCGTGTTAAAATCGGACGAAGCATTTCTGACAAAGCGCAAACAACGCGTGTTATTGACGGTAAATGTTCTCAGTGGCTGGATGGTGACGCTAGTGTCCCACAGGGGTACAGTCCACAGGACCTAAAGTTTATCGTCTTTATAAATGATCTGCCGAGCATATAAATCAAGCTCAAAATTATTTGCTGACTACTATATCATATATAGGAGTCATAGCCGGTCCTGAGGATGCTGGCCATAGTACAAAATGACACTAGAGAAGTTGACACCTGGAAGGTAGATGGCAGATATTGTGTTCAATGCAACGAAATGTTTGGTTTAAGATAAACTCATGCAGATCTCCATACATGATATAATACACATTAAATAATACTACATTGGCCTATAAAAAGAATATCAATACGTAGGAATTACCAATTACACAAATCTGACTTGGAATTCACATATTCACAAAAAATATCTAAGCAAATAGAACTATGGGGTTTGTCCGGCGAAAATCTGTACTCTATGCAAACAGGATTGTTAAAAATCTAGAGTAACAAACCGGCTAGTACGCCCCTGTATGGAATATGGTAGTTCCATGGGACCCCACACACTAAGGACTCTTACAGAAGTTGGTGGAAGGGGTACAAAAACAGAGTGCCCCGCTTTGTAATGGGGGGGGGATTAGGAAGGTACAGTAGCGTAACAGCAAGAAGGAAGAACTTGGATGGGATACGTTAGAACTCAGACGGAAAATGACAAGAATAAACATATTTCTGAAGCACCCTGGGTCGCCTCGCCATACCGTTACGAAAGATCTTGCGCCTAGTCACACGATCTTCTCGACATAGTAAATTTACTCAGATCCACAACAAATAAAAACTGTCTAAAGTACTCATTTATACCAAGGCCCATTGGTAGATGGCTGAACTCACTACCAAATTACCTCACCAAAGAGACGATAAAGCAGAATTCACACAAGGAACGCAAGAAACACAAAACTACAGCCAAGAACTAAAGAAAAACAACCAAGAGTCGCCATTGAAAGTGCACCATCCTACCGTTTGCCCCTTTGGGGTGTTGGGTAGTAATAGACCAGAACAAGGAACCAGAACCAGAAAATGAGTCAACTTGTTATGCTTTGAGATCAAAAACAGTTGGCAGAATCTAGAGAATTCCCCCCCCCCCCCCCCCCCCAAGTTATATGGAAAGTGATGTGATCAGGTGATGTAATTTATGTGAATTCCAATGTCAGCCAGGGCAATGGTTATGTTTATGCATGTGCTGGTTGTACTGTCTATTAAGACTGGGAACTTATGAAATATGGTGTATATATGAAGGAGGAACTTGAGAGAAACTTGGCCCAGAAGATTCGTCAGCAGTGTCAATCAAGCTTACATAGTTATAGCTAGTTTTTTTACCGTAATGGTAGATTATGCTCCACACAGTGCCAGATTTATTATATTTTCACATCCTGTGAGCAGAGTGCTTAATTCTTCTCTGTCGTCTTTGAAGCCAAAGTGTTGAATCAAATAGGATTCAATGTGGACAGATCGAAATCGTGGTGATTATCTTGGACTGAGATACGTGGAAGATTAGTGTGTCGAGGGACTTATGAAACCTTGTCGTCTTGAAAATGTGGACAAAAGTACTTCAGGACTGAGAAGATTACCATGGATTATATTACCTGAGGAGTTCATAAGCCGTGAATTTTGCATGCTGTCATTTTTTAAGTCTTCGATGTGAGGACATAATCATCGTTGAACTGCACGGCTTTAACAAGGACACTAGTAAACCCTAAGTAATTTAACAATTGTGTTGTAATTATGATATGTATGTTAGGGTTTTGGCCATACCAAAATTTTAACCATCACAAATCATTTAATATGTTTTTAAATATTAAAAATTGAGATCATTTGTGCACAAGGCTCACTTTCTTTGTGTTGAAAGGTTATTCTGACCTTTAGACGTCTACGAGACGTCCTAACACTATAACAGTCAGATTTCCGGTTTCAGATCACAAAAAAACCCAAAAAGTACCAAATTTATATGGCCAAACTCTCAACTGGTTTTTTAGCGATGTTATTAATTAAAATCTATAACATCAGACTCTAAGATGATGTCGTAATGTAATATTTTTTCTGGAAAAAAATTACCACAACACACATTAAGCTTGACAAAACAGGCCAAAGAATTCATGTTTCTTTGTTTTAGTCCACTGAATGTAAATGTTTTGAAACATCAACTTCTTGTGGCAAGTCCGGAAACTAGAAGGCCATCATGTAGATTCGCCTTGAAAAAACACCTGTGGACCGTGAGTAGCAACTGCGTCCTTGTTTTATACACAGGTTTATCACTTTGTTACTTTAATTCTTTATTTGCTTCAAAAAAGGACCCTAGCGGAATTACCAAAACAAAACCAGTGGCTTTCCCCAAAGAATGATACAATTCTGACAAAGAAAGAAGTATGAACCTTCTCTCTTGTCCAATTATCTTAAATGGACACAAGGATTCACACAGTAAATAATTGAGAAAGGTAAGTCCAGCCCCCAATGCAATGAGGCATTTTTTTTTGGTTGACCCTCGCCTCAAGTATTACCCTAAAAAACTGAGAGAAATTGGAGACCTGGGTGGAAAATCATGGTTTGCTTGCTATCAATAGTAAGTATAAAATCTGTAGGGAATATCAAAAAAAGGTTGTCATTGATTTGGTATTTGATCCGACAAAACCAATTTTAACCGTATTGCGTACAGGGACACCTGACTGAAAAAGTTCTCTGACCTCCAGGGTCCACGGCGTATGCTAGTTTTCACGGTCAACTAGCTCGAAAGTCTTGGGGATAACTACCCTAATTCCATGATTGATTGAGTAGGAGAAATGATTGACCTTCAAGATGCGAATGTTAGCTTTAAGGTCTAAGGATGTTCCATGAGGAGAAAATGACGTTCATCTCGGCCATGTTGTACAGGGAAAGAATGGGACACCAGGATTTTAGTGTGTGAAACCACAACTGAACCAAATCAATTATTGTACACTTCCTTTAGAACTCATGGCAACAAACTTTGTGCAATTATCCAAATACATCAGAAAATGTGTTGTATAGTACCAAATCATTACATTAAATAGGAAGTGGAAATAAGCAAAGATTAATTACCCTAAGTGTTGGGGTGAAATAAATAAATCTCATTAAAATTTCACCTGAAAAATTATCATGTCATGATGAGAAAGATTGAGAGGAAGAGAGAATGGGAACATTGGTTACTTACCCGCCATGAATTCCAACCCACCACCGACAACACCCAATGGAGGCCCAAACCAAGTGGAATTGAGAAGTGCCTCCCACGTGGTGGGAAGATTGTATTGAATGAAATAACCTTGGTCAAGTCATGATCTATACATGAATGTCACAAACACTGCAAATGACACCCATGCAATATTACAAACCTCACCATGGCTATTTCCAAATGAATTCAATACTCCATATAAGAGCGTAAATACTCATGACAGCCGGTGCCTTCCATATGCCGGGGGTGAAATTTATCTAAAAAAAAGACTTGGTGGGAACAGCACGTCGGAGATTTTTCGGGCCCGAAATCATGATCCAGGACCATTGAC
>JAMKCH010052303.1:0-10449 GCA_023653785.1 Ophioderma brevispina
CAACACTGGGGTTGGTGTTGGGTGACGTTTATTTGCCATCTCAATGAAATCTCAAATCATCGTCACATTTTGATACATAAACCCCCCGATCAATCGAGAGACACGATGGGAATGGGATACCTGAATAGGGTAAACATTCAACATGGCGACCATCCTTGGGTCAACATTTCAGCCTCCTATAGAACCACATGGCGAAGTTCGATTTCTTTATGTATAGATGTCCTCTGGTGTTGGAGTTCTACCTATAAGCTCTTCGCTCCACATTTTCCAAAGCCCATTTGTGGTTTACAATCTCCAAAGCTTCCCACTCCAGTCGTATACACAACAAATCAAAAATGATCCACAGTCAGGTTATGACCACTCTTTTTTAATAATGTTATTGTTAGAGTTTCTTATTATGCATTTTTAATAATCTTTGATTGTTGTTAAGAAATGGTGCGGTTTGTGTTAGTTCTTCCTCCTACTTTTCCAAAGCCCATTTGTGATTTCACTAGCGCTCCAAACTCCCATTCGGCCGTAAAATGAACAAACCAAAATGAGGAATACACTTCATTATTTTCAGTTTAAGTATTTAAAAAATAATGTTCACATTCACTGGAATGCAGCACACAATCTGACGATACCTTGGAAATTTGCCTGTAATTTGCTAAAGGGGAACAGAGGCCCTCAAAAGGGAAAGCACATGTTTATAACAATACATTAAATAAGGAATAATTCATCTCTCAAAATGCAATCCCTCCAAAATACAATCAATCATTAGTTTTGATGGTTGAATCCATTCTGACTTTGGATGAGAGATCCCCTACATTGAAACACTTATACACATTAACATCTAATTTCGTGGTGTTGCCATGTAAAAAACAGTTATTAAAAACATTCCATGTGCATTCTTGGCAGAAAAATAATTTTATAGACAGATGTAGCATTGAATGTTCAAAAGTAGCAACTCTTTTGATATATAGATTGTGGGCACTGTCTGGCTGCTCTACTGCCACTACCCTAGGTGTCTCTTCTATGCATTTGTTGTGTTTCCTGTGGAGGTTTCTTGTCTGATCTTCATGAATTTCTGTGAAACAGCTTCAGTTAGAGTGCTGCCAACCCTGATCGACTTTAATAATTTGCAACTGATACGTACTGAAATTTCATGATGAAATTATTTTCTGCTTTTTCAACATTGGTACTGTGTCTGTATATACCTCATGACCAGACTGTGAATCTTGTTCTCCACAACTGGATACACTCTCAAGTAGTCGGATCAATAACTCTATCAATTGGTAGCTCAATCACTTGCCCACTTGAACACCTCACTAGAATGTAACCAATCCACTTAAGCTATCAAGTTACTGATACAGCAGGACCAGGCCAAGCAGGCCGACTACAAGGTACACAGTCACTTAAACTTCGTTTTTGGAAGCGCAGATAATTCATTACACGGCACCCCCTTATGGGTAATTATTTTTTGTAGGTAAGTATACACTGTTCACTCAAAATAAACTTCTAAGTGCACTTCTTGCACTTCGATGTTTCTCTCGTTTAGTCTCTGTGCATGACACCCCTCGGTTATATCGCCGTCGCTTCACTTCCAACATAATGTGAATCTCTTCAACTGAGTTCTCCGTTTCCCTAATCGTCCTATTCACATTCAACACCGCGCACATCTATATTTTAACAAAATTGGTTGTCGCTCTGCCGGTATTCGGTACCACTTTTTATTCCCAACATACTCTCAAAAGTAAACGAGTGAAAATGTCACTCATTAAAAGAGTAAAAAGAGTGGGTTTTAAATTCACGAGCACATTTCCACTCAAAATTTTATAGCGTGGCGACGGTTATTAACGGAGCACCTTCATCCAGTCTTAATTTGTCCTATTAGGCGAACTACCTCGTAAAATATATTTAGATTCTATCCTGATCTAAAAAGTTAATATTCAATTCTATCTAGTGTGTGAAATTATTTTTTATTGATTTTTTTGCCGTAAAACTCGTGTATATGGTTTCACGAAACCTCCTGTGATAAAAACGAACGGAAAAAAATGAATAAAATTCCACTTCCGTACTTTATTCTTGCATTAGTGAGCAGTTTTGGAATTAAATATAAGTGTATATAAATTTATCTAAACTTATTATCTTCCTTTTATAGTTTTCTAATCATGTACCTAGCATTTTTAGAACTGCAATCACTCTGACACCTTTGCCAATTATTATCTTCCATTGCTATTAAAGGGAGATCACACGATTTAAAGTTTTTCACATATTGATAGAATGGCCTTCACCAAACCATCGTAAAGTTTCGCCGCCGGTATTTCATCCGTTTTGATGTGAGATGGACAAATACAATATTGGTCGCTGCAAAATGGGCCACATTTTCGCTCATAACATCCACACCAACCATCTCAGCCGTAAGATGTACAGGAAAAGGAGAAAAATAGTACTTTCCTTCAGCTACCACATTTTTTGGGTTCTGGGACGAGGCTATTAGCCGGACTGGACCAGGCCCTTTAAGTGGGTGACGTATATGTCTATAAAAAAATCTTCCGAGTGTTTGAGCTGAAAAAGAGACCTATTTACCTGTTTCCGAAATACAACTTTAGGTCTTTTGAGCGCGACGGACTGAATTCACGATAGTCCTGTAGTTTTACAATTATTACAGTCAATTATGAATGAATTCTGCTTCACCGCAACACCTATGTAAGTGTACATTTTGATATATTCTAAGTTATCAAAATGAATTGTTCTCAAATATTTGTCTTTAAACACTCCTCTTCTTACAGCCTTTTTTGTAACAACACGGTTTACGTTGGGTTAAAATCCACCCCCTCGAGAATTCGTATAAAGCACCCGAGCTTAGAGTTTGATACAGTGGATATCTATTGACCCCATCATAATCCATTGATAACAAATAAGTACTAGCATACCTATATGGCGTCACAATGACGTCATCAGTCGCCGAGTCCGGCAAATGGCATTTTCCTCAAAATAGGCGAATCAAATTTTGCGCTAAAGAACGTAGGAATGAAAGGATTTCATTCGTTTTCAGCTCTATTATGGCAATTGGCTAGTTTTATTACATGTTTTAGAGCCATACGGTGCATAATTTTTCAAAATGCACCATAAATATCCTTGGTTGGAAACCACCCCCCTACCTTCCCTTCGACTTTGGCGACATACCCTAACCCTGGTGAAGGTGCTACGTCACATTTTATTCCGCCTAAAAAGAAATAAAAGGATGAGAGAACGATTAACCTAGACGCTTTTTACAAAAGTTTTTGGCATTTTAGCGCACCGGAGCAAAGTTCACAGGGAGTGGGTGGTAACCACCCCGTCCTTGGTAAGACGAGAGGTTAATACAGATAAGAGACCTAACTCAATTAACATTAGTATTAGTATGGAATCAAGGAAAACAGTTTCAAAAGTGAACGTTTTTTTTTTATTATTAGGGGCTTCAATCTCATATTGATATCTGGGTAATTCAATGTATTTTTGATCATAATTATTTAATTCATATGTCACCTGCCTTAAGTATGTGAACTATGATTGCTTGGGTTATGCTGTAGACTACTGTAGTCCAATGGTGTTTGTTTTTTTACTTTACTTTTTTTCAAATTGGGTGTGTGGTGTTTTCCCCAGTAGGCCTTCGCAAAGAGAAATGATAAAAAAAGCTGAGGGTAGAGGGTGCGATAACTACTACTAAAACCGTTGAGATTCACTTTATGGGAATCCCCAATGCCCAAATCGAGCCAGTCGTGTCCTACCCTCCCCTGACTTTATCATGCAGGTCAAGTGAGGCGCGCTAATACGGCCCCGTTAATTCCCTACGGGCGCTTACCTGGGCAATTTTTTTTTCCGAGGGGAGTGGCCACGGAACTTTCGCGGTCATCTATTGTGTTTAAATTAGGGGTGGGCATATGACCAAACCGTTTTTTTTTCAAACGCGTAGATTCTTTGGCCCATTTTGGCTTGCCAAAATGAATTGATAAGCATTTTTATTACAAATGAATTTTGATGGTGGTGCCATGGAAGTTAAATTTTGCATGTAAAGTCAATGGGAATTTTGCAATTTTAGACATTACTTAAAAAAACAATGTTATTCTCAACATAGTGTCGAAACTCACACAGAGCCTGTGTATTTCTATAAATTGGCAAAGGAAAAAATATAATTATATTTTCTGAATTGCGAAGGATTCAATTTTAATGAAAAGTATTATGGGTGCAAAGACATGAATAGAACAGCCATTGAGCCAGTAGACTACTAAAGGACATAAAAAGAACGTTCATTGCACCACTGGCGGTAGCGTCGTAAAAACTTTTGTATCAATTATTACTCGTATTGAGCCTTTCACAACAGTGATACCAAAGACATGAGAAAACCATTGAAGTCTACTGACTGAAAGCTTATTCTATTTACTGATTTGCACCCTACAATACCATTTTTGTAAAATTGAAGCCTGTTGGCAATTCAACAAATATTATTATAGTTGTTTTTGCAAATATTTACTAGGAATACACAGAAGGCATATGTGTGTGAGGTTCTGAACAAAATAGGTTGAGAAGTAACATGGCTTTTTGAAGTTATGTCTAAAATGGCCAAAATTCTCATGACTTAAATGCAAAAAGAAAATCCATGGAACCACCATAAAATTCATTTGATTGAAAAAGGAGTGTTAGAATCGTTTTCAGCAGCCAAAAGGCCACTAGAATCCACTCTTTTAAATGAGATTTGAAGAAAAGTGTTTATTGCCCACTCCTATTAATATTGCATTAAAAGCCGGTATGTGTAACAGTGCCCTCCTACATGAAGGTCCCTGATCGTATCTTTTTGTGGTATTAATGCCATGTAAAGGATCTGGCCTAAGTAAGACTTAGTTACGAGTGAATTGCGTCACGATATTGAGAAATAGAAGAAAAACAATAATAATAATAGATACTGATGATAATCCTGGGTTAAATAAGATGGGCACGCACACAAAAATAAATTTAAAAAATGGCAAAATCGACTATGGCATAGTCTGTTATGCTGCTGCTGGTCGTAGTTTTGGGGGAAGATGGGCCGGGGGTATATGATAATTTTTAATATGGCTGCCATTTTATATTTTAATTTTTTTCATGCTTTATATTTATGTGAAATCTAATGTATATTGCTATGGTGTTTCTGACCGCCGTGGACAATACGTTACGGTATTTTCAATCCTGCACTGGTTGCGCATTTGGCCCCAGTTATTTTATGTTCTGCTCGTGTGAGTCCCAGCTGCCAGTTAAACGAGTTAGGTACGTTTTATTTTTAACAGTGTTATAACATGTACCTTACAAAAAAAATATTAACCCATAGTGGGGTGCAGTGGAAGGAATTATATGCGCATGATATGGATGATTGAGTTGATTAGTGCGTTTAGGAGTTCGCTGGAGCAGCCTGGAGTGATATTAGCTGATAGGAATCGAATCTTTTATCCCCTATATACACGATATATCTTAAAAGTCCAATGATGTTTTACCATCTGATCTCTTGTTGGAGGGAATGCCCTTCCCACAGCTCGGACCATCTGCCTTGCACATCGTGGTAAGTGGCATCGTGATGCGTGTTCGCGTATATGCAATGTTTGTATATGTAAGTTCCCTTTTCTCATCGACCAAATCTCACTTTAGATTAGGATACACACTTAACATTCAGGCCAACAAACTTAATACCAAAATTTGTCAAGATCCTTGCATTTTGAAAGACTGGCCATGTACAATAAGGAATCTAAAGTTCAATCACATTTTCACCCCGATCTTTGCGAACTCGCAAAATGCCAAGTAAATATATTTTCTGATTCCTTATGATGGAGAACGGAATCATTTGAGATTACTTTACAACTAAATCGAATCACTAATAGACTAATTTCTTTTAGACCAAGATGGCCGCCAAACGGACCCCTTGGCAAATATGTGATTTGGTAACATCAAAAATTCTTTAAAAAATTTAATGGGGTGCAAGGGAACTTGTAATCTTCTAGACTAAAAAGCACTATCAGTGATTAGTAGGAATGAGTCAAAACTTTGATAATATATAACTCGGTCTCCTACTTAAGTATGTTCAAAAATAGAAATTTAACGGGTTTTATTCGTATAATCTGAATTGTAAAGTCTGACATTATTTAGTTTAAGAATTTTGTGGATTTTAAAAGATCACTCATCATTTCCACATACAGAGGCAAGGTGTCAGCAGTTAATTGGTTGTGCGCTAACAAATTTGAAACTTATTTCACACACCATTGTACTTGATATACAATTAGGATGCAATCAGAGGCTGGCTCAATATCGATTGATACATCGCGGTCTTAGTATCTCTACTGACAATAGGCCGCCCTTGGAATTTTCTTAATTTCTTAAATGAATTGTTCCAGGGGTATATGATTTTATTATCTTGTGGTGAACTTGAGATTTTTGTATTTACCATGGGGAAACTTTAAAGTTCCATGGAGACTTTAAAAGTTTCAATGGACACTTTTAAAGTGTCCATGGACACTTTTTACTTTTAAAGTCTCCATGGAAACTTTTAGAGTATCCATGGTGTCTTTGCGATTTATTATTTTCCATGGAAACAACTGATGGTGACTGTACTGTTTTTGATGCCAGTCCTAGCTCATATTTAGTTATTTAGTAATCCGTCAATCAGACGCCTTAGTGGTTACCATTGCAACCGAGCACATAATTGACATGAATTTTAAAAGTTAGTGATTGTTATACAGTATATTACCAATAGTTAGGAAAAATTACGAAAAATCATTTCAAAGTTCACTTCTTCAAACCCATACGCCCCCTTAAATTATAATATATAGGCCTACGACATGCCTCTCTTATGTAGTAATTTAATTAACGAAGTTTCATGTCTACCCTATGGAACGTGTTCCACAGTGTAGGGAATAAAGCGTTTTATTTTGCAGTCGCCCGTACTCATAAACATGTAAAATAGGGCATCCCGTAACTTTCTGATTCAAAACATTTCGCCCAATATAAACATACACACACGCACCGCGTACACACATTTACACTAACATAGACATATTTATTTATTATTTCATTCATTCTTCTTAACCTGGGGGACCATTCAAAGCTCAATTGTCTCCACTGGAGCCCAGGTGGGACAAGACCAGTGCTAAAAAATAACAGATTACAGATAATCAAATATCATACACCATCCCTATTGGCAATTGATAGGCCTGTATCTAGCCAATACAATAGTTGACAATGAACGTTTTTTTGGAAGTACTAGCGCCGAGGAGACCACGCTTTCCGTTTAGTGATTTAAACCATCCCAAAAAAACCCGTGCATGATTGAATACAATTACAACGGTCGAGTTGACACGCGATCGGTCGAGTTGTTAATTCACTCGGCGGTCGAGTTGGCATTGGACGGTCGAGTTGGCATTTGATGGTCGAGTTGGTTATCCGTTCGAGAGGGTGTGCGGTTCGACGTGGGTGTCCGTCGAGTTGGGAGGACGGTTCGAAGTTTGGTAGGGTCGGTAGTGCAACCGTCGACGGACTGGACATTCTACTACATATAGTAGAGATGAACTCATTGCATTAAGAAAAGATGCTAGCACTTGGATATCACCCACCACAATGCTAACCTTAAGAACTTGGAATATGTTCAACCCAGGGGTATTCCGTGGTGGTGCTCATTAATCGACGTCAATCCCCAAAAATTCAAAATAACGGATATGATCATAGTGACCATCGATAACCAAATACCAGTTCTGTCATAATATAGACCATTCCCCTATAAGTTAACCATACTGTATATAGACCGCGGACTCTAATTAGACCCTACATTAGCAGTGAAACATTGATAAACATGAGACTGTGGAACTGCCGATCAATTGGTAATAAGACAACAACCTTTATGACTATGTTATACAGGAAGACGCTGATGTCCTGTTTTTAGTTGAAACCTGGATGGCTACAGATGATCCAGTTATTATTGGAGAATTGAGGCCGGATGGGTCTCATTCCTTTAACTTTGGCTCGTGGTACTAGCAAACATGGTGGTATTGGAATCCTCAGCAAGACACTTGGCTCAGAGTTCCACAGCTGAATAAAAGCACGGTCAACCTTGAATCTGCCAGCATTCTAAGCCCTAAAAATCCGAGTTCAGTACATAATGTGTCATTTATTAATCGGCCCCGGCCCCCACCATCTAAAACTAATCACTACACTATAAATTGTTTCTTGAAGATTTGAGGTTTTTTCTTCATGAGTTTTCTCTGTTGCCTGCAAACGAATCCATGTTAGGGGATTTCAACTTTCACTTAGATGAACCCCATAACCTGAAGTTGCTCGCTTCTTAGCGTCTTAATTCATATTTGGT
This sequence comes from Ophioderma brevispina, assembly GCA_023653785.1. NCBI lineage: Eukaryota > Metazoa > Echinodermata > Ophiuroidea > Amphilepidida > Ophiodermatidae > Ophioderma > Ophioderma brevispina. The sequence goes on from JAMKCH010052303.1 coordinate 8,345, forward strand.
CTAGAGCCACATATTCAACAAACCCACCCATAGTCAAATCATATCTGGACTTTATATCACTCGTGAGGGTTGACGATTTGTTATGTTCTGGATGGCGGTCTTTTATATGGCTCGATCACAAAATGATCAGTTTTTGTCCTGCAACAGAAACCACCTCCTCTTAAAGTAACTTCTACAAATTAGGAACTACAGTAAGATTAAACATACGGTCATGAACAAAGATCTTGATCCTAACTAAATCTGTTAGAACCTAACTCCGGTAATGTGAATGATCTGTACGGTAGTTTAATGCTTCTTTGCAGAAGAGTTCTGCCTGTCATGCTCCTTCAACCACCAGGCCCGTATTGTTCTCGACTTCGACCTCCTTGGTACGCAAATATTTCTTAACAGAAAAACAGGACCAACGCAGACTTGAACGAAAGTGGTGCGTAGAGTGGTAAGGTTGGAGACAAGGAAAAGTAATCAGAAACACACCTTCTGTACAATGACGGTTATGAGTAGCTAAAAACGAAGCATTTCACTGATATTTTTTTACAAAGCGGAGCCGAAAGAAACGTTTCAAATTTTTAGGCACCTTGCTTAATCGCAATGAGATGATCTTGCCCTCTGTTTATACTCCCGATGGTGTGCATTGGTGATAAGTTTGCCAATTTTTCTGAGAAGTGATTAATGATAAAATAGAAGAGTTAATTTAAGTCTAGCAAATGCAGCAGTAGTCATATGAGCAGTAGCACTTCACCCAGTGCCTAAATGTCAAGTAATTTTGATCATTTCAGAGAGTTAACCCAAAGTGAAGTTCAATCTATTATATGAAATGTGCCAACAAAACCTGTAGCTGTATACCCTTCCCACATGGTAATGAAAAAGTAATATTGATGTTGTTTTACCATATATTACCAGTATTGAAACGCGTCTCCATGAAGGGATGTTCCCTGATGATTTAAACAGGCATAGGTACACCAATCTTAAAAGACAAATTAACTTGGCATTGACCTTAACAATTACAGGCCTATTTCAAACACAGGGTTCATGGTAAGGTTATTGAAAAGGCTGCTAGCTTCAGGTCAATGATCACATGCAGGTAAATAATCTGATGAGATATATCAATCGGCTTACAAAAATATGCATTCCACCGAAACGGGCTTTGCTCAGGGTCATGAATGACATTGCGATGGCCCTCGATGTGAAAATAAAGCTGCCTTTTTAATAATGCTGGACCTTTCTAGTGCCTTTGATACCAGTTGATCAGATGTCTTACTACATGTCTAGAAACATGAATTTGGTAATCAAAGGCACAGCCCTAAATCGGTTCCGCTTCATCTATTACCGGCCGTCAGTGCAGGGTTATCTGTTGGTGGTTTTTTCTCTGGTATTATGATTTAAAGTGCGGTGTCCCACAGGGGTCAATAATTGGGCCCAGGTCATTTACCATGTACTCGCAGCAGTTGCTCAATTATTCGCAATCTGGTGTACATTTTCACTGTTATGCAGACAATGTCCAATTATATGCTTCTTTAACCCAAAGATCCCTTGTGATGCAGCATGTGCCATTCGTGAACGCTGACTAAGTGTGTGAATGGATCGTGATTGGCTGGAGGGGAGAAATTGCTCAAACTAAGGTGTTCAAAACTGAATTTTTGATCGCCTCATCACGCACAATATGACTTCGATTGCCGACACAAAGAGTCAGATTGAGTGTGTGAAGTTGTAGATAGGTTCCTTCATCCACTATCAAGAACTTAGGGGTTCGCTTTGAGTCGGCCATGGACCATGCGTCGTCCCTGGGGTTTGGTACCATTTGGGATGTTTTTTTGCTATCAGGCTCCCTGCCGGTCGGCTTCGGGCGCTAAAAAATCGCCAATTGGTTACCAAAACCCCAAGGGACGAGTATTGTTATGCACTTCCCCATTGCCCGACATTTTGGGATTTCAGATACTACTTACTTTCGATGACCCCGCTAAAAAAAGAATGGACTAATCGAAGATATAATATTACATGAATTGTAATTTACAAGATGTTGCAAACAATTAATCTTATTACCAATCCTTTGGCCCTCAAAACATCACCGCAAATAACATCGATGATGAAAGTCTCCCACTTATCGC
>JAMKCH010052305.1:0-20017 GCA_023653785.1 Ophioderma brevispina
AGCAATAACCATAAGCCCTATCGGGTTGTCCATTACTGGTCCTAGCATATCATATCCCCCACCTGTTCATTTTAGTACAGTTTTCAATTGTTTCATTTTGTATTATTATATAATATACTGTAATACACATTGCTGTCATGTACGATATGTTATGCTAAATAAATTGAATCTTGAAATTGAATCTTGTTGTCGGGACCAGGCGTCTAGTTGTTCAGTTTCTTCAGGCAGTTTTGAAGCTCTTCTAGTGAAAGGTCCAGTCTGGATGGAAAAGGTGTCTGCTCTCTTGTGATTGAAGAAAATTTCATCAAGGTTGGCGTTATTCTGAACCGCTGAACCGGTTTGCCAAGTAGAGAACTAAAGTGTTGAAACCATGTGTCAAGGCACTCTTCAGTTTCACTTTTAATTATTATAAATGGGGTAGCCTTCTTGACGGCCAGCTCCACAGGACCTCTAAGGCAGCAGCATGCTTGTTTTCAAGATTTAGGGTGTGAAGCGCTTCAATCTTGGAGGTCTTCTCTTGGATATAAAATGTTTCTCAAGCACCACGTGGTAGGCATCACCAAGAACAGCCTTAGCGGCATCAAGGTTCTGCCTAGAACCTTGTGGATTTGGTATACCTTGACATCAGTTCTGTTGTCATTTGAGGCAAAGGCAGTAGTCTTCCTCTTTCTTCTACATGTAGGTAGCATTCCAGTGTAATTAATTTTGGTTTTAGTGAGGGGATCATATAATGTGCTGGATAAATCTTTTATCAACAATCTGACTGAACAGTCCAGCTCTCATAATGAAGTGAATTTATTCATCGGTATATCGAGGTCACAATCAGTCACTAGGAGTCAATATGTGAGTTCTTTTCTTGTAAGCATGCCAGATAAATTTGATACAGACTTGACGGAGTTTACATCACTTGAACAATTGGTTGGTTTGGCGTTCCAGTCAAGACAATTCAAATTAATCATGTAATTAAAAGAGACAAAATATAATGGAGAGATAGTTGTACCATCACATTAGGATTGTTTGAGAGTTCCTGGACTACAAGACTTTGCATGATGGTCCTGGTATTTGTTGAAGCTATTAAATACCTTTTTAAGGGGATTTCGTTACGGGAACCTCATTGGGCTATTTTTCTGTCACAAAGCTTCGTAATATCAGATAATATTTCAGTACAATTAATTCTCAACAAATGTAGCTAGAGTCTCAGCCCCTACCCTCACATCATCGGTACAGTGTGCACTTTCTTTTTCCAATCGGGCCTGCGATCGGCCAAAGGCCTTACAATTTTCTTTAATAAACATGTATTGATATAGTGAATTCAAAGCGTTTTTAAAGAAAGATTTGTTAAATCGAGTAGATACAGCCCCAACTCTCTACGGACAGCCACTGGCCCAACGCTTGTAACTTTCTTAGATATCGATGAAAGACCATCAGCAAAATCGTAAATGCTTGAGCTTCCTATTTACACTCAGATGGAAGGTGTCAGCTTCGTTGGCTCCAAGGAGTTGCTGCCGACCCAACACTAAATTTACTTTTACCACGGCCCTCCTGAAAAGCAGTTGAAATTGCTTCATTGACTTATAATTTCTTTTACTATTTTACATCCTTTTAATGTCTTTTTTCCTTTTCATTTTTTCTGATTTTCTTTCCTTCCTTCTCTTTTTACTCGACCGGCCCAATGTGGCCCAATTCCAAGCGGCCCATGTGGAAAATTCCACAGCAGGTCTATGGTCAGTCCGCCTATGCTGAGCAGTCTTTCAGGAGCTCCAAAAATTGAGCTCCTTATTACTTGAAAGGCCTGTGTTTTTGTTTATGACATGTAATTATTGAGCCCTGGTTGAGCGCCTAAATGAACTCTTGGAGAGTTATTACAAGAGCTCTCTATTTCATAATGACGGCCTGATGTTATTTGTTTGAATTTGTTGCTAAAAGTACAAAACTTTGAGCGGTAACAGCTCTAAATCTGAACATAAGGTTTAAAGTAAACAAATTAAGGGAAAGTTAACACCAAGGCGAACTCGTATTTACGCGATGCGTCTCTTTTTCCACCCGTAAAATATGTCCCCGCCGAATATCGCGATCACCAAGTGAAACTAAAGCTGCACCAGTCCACCCTTAATTTTGGACATCAATAGTTCGCCAAAAAATAATGGATTACTCAGAAATCCTAGATTTAACACACAACCCCTCTTTTGAAGGAGCTTCACTGGCTTAGTATATCTGATCGTATTAAATTCAAGACTCTTTTATATGTTTATAAGGCACTGAACGGGCTTTGCCCCCAGTACATCAGTGAATGTCTGGTGGTCAGTAGATCACGTCCTGGGTCTGTTACCACTCGTTCTAGCCACCATGGTCTCACTCTCGTTGTTCCTAGGACACATAAATGTGCTGGCGACAGGGCCTTACGTGGCTGCACCAAAGCTAGGAACCATTCCTATCACCATCCGTAGTGCCGTACTGATTGAAAGTTTTAAGTCAATGCTCAAAACTCACCTCTCTTCAGGTCGTCTTACTCATAAAGGTGCGCTTTGTATCTTATGTAAAAAGGCGCCTTTCAAATATAAGGCATTTATTCATGTCATGTCAAATGACTCCAGAAATCTTAAAATCATCATGCAAAAATCCTGAAAATTCACTAAATTTTATGCTAATTTCCTCCATTTGGCAACACTATTTTTTTTTTAAAAATCATGTGACATCACATTTTAAATTGGGAGGACCCGAACGGGGTCTGGAAAGCGGTTAAACATTGAATTTTACGTATTTTCACTTTTTCCAAAAAATTAAACATGCTGGCAAACCCAAAAAATGACCCACATGTAACAACTAGAACAAAAAAAATCGGCGCCCAAAATCTAATCAGTCCGAGAACTTCTCAGCCCACTTCCTTCCACAGTTACATCATCATAATATAACACGCTTACAGAACTCCAAAAACTTGTACCAGTCCTTGCGGGAAAATTTCATAAATATGGTAATTTCAAATTAGATCTTAATTAGCATTTTTACACCCAAAAATCTAATCGGTTTGAGAACTCTCAACATGCTTTCTTCACCATTTACATCATCGTAGCCTTACGACTCTAGAATAATTGTACACAAATTGTTGACCTTTTCTGTGCATATTGACCTTTTCCCTTGACCTTTTTTTCCCCTACCCCCTGACAGACCCGGGGAGGACCCTGGGGGAATGAATTACATTGTGAGTAGGGGTATCCCCTCCTACAAGATATCAAAGTTGGCTACTCCTATCACATCCGAAAAAAGAGAAACATTGAATTTTACGTATTTCCACATTTGTCCAAGAAATGTAAACAGGCTCAAGCTGGCAACCCAAAAGAATGACCCACAGGTAAACCACTAGAACTAAAAAAATCGCCCAAAATCTAATCATGTCGAGAACTTCTCATTTTCAGCCCCTTTCCTTCCACCAAGTACATCATTATACCCTTACATGAACTCCATAACTTGGTACCCAGGCCTTGCGTGAAAAATTTCATAAATTATGCAAATAGATACTTAATTAGCATATTTTACAGCCCCAAATCTAATCAGTTGAGAAACTCATCACCTGCTTCTTTCCACCAAGTTACAACCCCAACACCCCCCATCGTACCCTTACAGAACTCTAGATAAATTGTATACACAATGTTTTACATTTTCTTGTGCAATATTGACCTTTTTCCCTTGACCTTTTTTTTTCCCCTAACCCACCCCCCCTGACATAACCCAGGGGAGGAACCTGGGGAATGATTACATGGTGAGTAGGGGGAATCCCCCCCTAGCATATACCAAGTGTGGCTACTCTATACTCTAGCACTCCAGAAACTAGAATAGCGCGGTTCTCGGCTTTCGCGCTCGTATCTTCCACGAATATAAGCTGTGGGCCGCCCCCATGACCTTTGACCCTGGCACTGACCTTTGAACCTCATCAACATATGAGGGAATGCGCATGTGCACCTATAACAAAAGTTTTGTTCCAATGGGAACTTCAAGTTTTCACATTTTATGAATTTACAATTTTTAATAGCCCATTTTCAACTTGAACCTCACATGACCTTTGACCTTTCAACTGACCTTTGACCTCATCCAAACAGATGACCGGATCCCTTGGTGCACCTATGACAGAAGTTTGGTTGTTCCAATTGAGTTAACTTTTCAATGAGGTGAATTTACAAAAAAACTAACAATTTGTGACCACAAAACATCCACACACACCATCAAACACACAACATCCACACACACATACACAATGCCCAAACGGATTGCTAAGTGGTCCTGACAGCTATAGCTGGCGCCCACAAAAGATATGCCCGAATGTTCAGGGTTAACAGTTTTATGCATGTACATACGTACATACAACATAAACTGACATACGGACGGACACTACGGACGGACATATGGACTGACATACGGACGGAAGCCCCATTTTTTAGTCCCCTCCCGAACTTCGATCGGCGGGGACAAATACATGTTCACTAAAGATAAAGCTATACTAAAAGATAGACAATATACCAGTTTTATAATTATGTCCAAAAAACACGCTCGCTGGTTGTAGCCATAGAGGTTATTAGGCCATATTGACCTCTTATGGTTTGTACAACTGCGTGGAAAATGGGTCTGGAAAAGCTAATAAATTGACAGATCATGATTTTCAGGTGTTACCACGAACTGTTTCCAAAACAAGTTTTCCATTGTTTCGACTATGTTTAGTCCGGGAATATAGCCCTATTACTGTATTTGTTCTCATTTTTGTTTGTTTTGCTGTCGTTTGTTTTAGGTTTTGTTTTGTTCTTCGTCTATTGACAGTTTTGAAGGCTGCTCAGAGGCTTTCAAAATACATTTCTGGTGGTATAAATGAAAATACTCAACTAAAAGTAAATCCCTAATGGCTCAAGTTCTTTAAATACACTGAATTGTAATATTTTTTCGTTTTGCTCAGTAAACACTTTCCATTACCCATAGGAGACTGTGCATAACAACAAAAAATATGTGGGACATGACAAAACATTAATAAATATGTAAAAAAGGGAGCATTTTTTTATAGAAATGAGGACACCTCGTTCCATGAAGTCTGAAAGCCGTTTAGCAAGCATGAGTAAAAAAACCCATAAATATTGCTAGTTATCAGAGTAAATCTGACACCTTTTTACGTCTTTCCGGCGCAATTTGCAATTCTTGATACAAAATTTTGTGAAGAACACAAATTTGGGACCCTTAAGTAATAAAACTGAAAATCTTAGTCTGTCCTCCTAGTGCAATGTAGAATGTTTGTGTACAGCACCGCGAAACCAGCCCGGCATTTCCTGGTAACGATACACACGGTACGTGATCATTAACGGCCTGCACATCAGGGAACCACTTAATCGTTAATCTCTCTATAATCTCTCTGCGAACAAGTGAGAGGTGTGCCGCCTTTAACCGCCTTGTATGTTGTTTTGTCAATTTATCGCGGTATTCTCTGTAACTGGTGGTTATTATGCACTTGTCAATTCAATCCCGGCCCTGGGGGTCACGGGACATCCCGCGGTATATGCCGGGACATACCAGGCATGTACAACCAACAAGTATTGCCCCGCAAGCCGGGATATTAGCCGGTACTTCGCCTAGGCTGGTAACCAAACCAGAGGTCAACAGTATCTTTTAACACATACTCGTTATCATCTACTGACCTATGGTTTTGGTACCGGGCTGGTAAACGGGAAAGGTACATATAACCAGAACAGTCGAAATTTGCGCGAAGTGCTCGCATTTTCATACTGACGAACACTTACCTAAAAACTATATTGTCCAAATAAACTCCACTTGTGTTGCTCTAGATACCCGTCCATCAACCTGTACCATTCATTTTTGATATTCCTTCCAGGCGATAAAATTTTGTAAATATAAGGCCTTCCGATTACTCGAGAGAAGTTTTCACTCATATGTTGACATCCAAGTTTGACCTACGACCTTCTCTGCGACTTGTCAGGTAGCTAGATCTATCCCACGGTCGTATTGAACCAAAAAAGGAACGCGCTCATTTGGGTCTTTTTGGAGTGATTGCACGTGTATGGCGTTCGATTATTATTGAACGTGTTCTTTTACCCCAGCCAGTTTACGAAATAAAGGGGCAATCGCCATATCGCGCAAGGTATTTGTGATTGCGCACATATTTTTACAAATAAAATAGAACTTTCAAAATGAACATGTGCCTGATCTGTAGTAATAACAACATTGGCATAACCACAGAACCTTTAGCAAATGGGGGTGGGGGGGTAAGGACAGAAGGAATTTTCTGAGGGACAAATTTGGATCCTTCTCCGTAATCACTCGGTATTCTATTCTCTTCTATTCTCCGGGGGGGAGGCCCTGGGGGGGGGGGGGGGGGGGGGGGGTGGGGGGGGGGGGTGTCCACATCGGGATGAAGTATGGGTATGTGGCGCCTCTAAGACCTCATTTTAGGACCATTTCACTTCCAGAGACCCTACTTTTTTCCAAAGCTATATTCTAACCACAATTGGATGGAATCCACCGCATTTTTTTAATAATTTTTTGGAAACCTTCAACTAACCGTAAACCTAGCCTGTTAAAAATTGCTTTTGATAAAGTGATTTTCATCTCATCTCCAGTGGGACATTTAGATTCCTTTCAAAATCATACCCCGTGGGATAGATCTATCTACCTGGCAATGGATATTGTGACATGATGCAAACACACCTGTTTATTTAATTGTGGAGTCTCCCAATAGTCCCCTTAGTTTTTAACAAAAAATCTCCTCCTATTTTGTCCATTCAGAAAAGATACAGTTCTACTTCTCGCTCAAAATAGCCACCAAAAAAATCTTGATTTATCTTCCTATAAAATGACTGGCCGTGATAACTACCGTGCGTTCACAATTCCTGGCCCGACACCGCACCGAACGCGGGGGGGAACCCCCCCCACGCGAACACGTTTGAAGTCGCGTTCCAAACCCCCAAACCAATCCCCCACAACTCGTAAGCTTGTCTGTGTATGACCCTGGTGACCTTTCACCCCACTTTGCTCATGGCCGAACTTAGAATACATCCAAATTGCCAATCTGTGTTGATCGCAACAATACGTCAAAAACTTATGTTTCAGTGGGGTACAAGCTTGAAACTGAACCATATGGAAGACAAGGTATGTGAGATTCTTCGTATCGTGGAGATTTTCAGGTACTTGGCTTTTGGTGTTGTAAATCGAGGAGGAAATACTGGTTTTATTATCCGTTTCATTATCCGCAATAGCTCCGGTCTGAAACTAGAGGGCCGTTCATGATAAGTACAGTGTTTAAGATAATGGCGACCCGCTGGTTTCAGTTCTGGAACTAGGACTCGCAGGAATGGTACCTTAGCTTGTCCCCGCCCTGCGGGACAATCATTGATGATAGCTGGGACTTAATCCGGAGGTACAAAAAATTTTTTCCCGCACCGCCGTAGTACATAAACGGGGACTTTAACTCATGTGTCACACCATATAACACGCAGGCTATCAGTGATCAGTATTGCCCCTTCCAAATCTTATTATCCCCATTTTATATGCTACCATTGCATCCGATCTCTTCCGATGTCGTGAGGCCAAGCCGCAAGCAATACAAGAAGCACACACGCACGTCGTCCCACGCCGGTTGAGATAACTAACTGAGGATCGATATTTTCAACGTAAAAATGCGACAGAAACAACATCAAAAATCAACAGGAAAATGTTTAAAAAATTATTATCACTGAAATAACAAAAATTCTAGAAGTTTGCTGATTCATTATTCATAAACCCTTAGGTAGTGAAAGCTATTTGATTTTCTGGTAAATGCCAAGAATATTGTCATTTCATGGATTTTTAATGCAACAAACCACTAAACAAGGTTTTGTAATTCTCAACATTAAACTTCCGATTGGGTGAAATTTTCGGCTCGGTTCTGACACTCCGGCCTATCCAAAATGTAGTATGATTTTATATTTAGACCTGTTTGTCGCATAGTCCGAGACCGAAGCCCGGGATTGTACAGAGTTTTTAAACATCCGCTCCCCCTGGCCGAGAATATACGGGGATTGTCACACCGAAGCCCGGCTAGTAGGGGCCGTGTTCTGACGAATTGGGACGCACGACTAAATTGGAAGCACTTCAAAAATTCCACGTGGCAGCTATTACTTCATATTAAGGGACCACCTTAGTCTTTCAAAGGCGTTACCGGTAACCGCGCTTCTTTTACGAGGATTTGCGGTTTCATTTGTTATCATTGATTTCTAGTGTTAATTCATTGTTTGGTAAGGTGCGTGATCTTCTACTCCTGTTTCACCGCAATTCGGCAAGAGGTTCTAATTTACTGAATTTTTTAACATTACAAATTCCTCTTCTATCTCTCTTCTCTGCTTCTCCTACTGTTCTATGGATGCTTCCATAACAGGGTGTCTGACGAAAATGTCTGCACGACGAAAATGGAAGCCTCCCGTTACAACTCTATGAAAAAGATTTTTTTTGTGCTATCTGAACCATTTTAAATCGATCCGTTGATTATAATATAGCTTCTAAGACTGAACCTTTACTTGATTAAAGACTTCTTTCGTTTGCACTCCTTTACAATACTTTTGGATGCTTCCATTTGCTTCAGGGAATCTGACGGAAAATGGATGCTTGACGGAAAATGGACGCACTCCTATACAAACTCAATGAGAAGCTTTTTTTTTCTTTTTTCTTAAACAATGGGAAGATTGTTCTTTATTTTTTTTTGTGATATCTGAAGCATTTTTAAATCGTGCCATTGATTGTAATAAGCTTCTAATAAATTTCCATCCTCTCCTTCCCAACGCAATTTGGGCAAAGGTTGAATCTCCTGAACCGTTTACATTGAATGACAATCCTTTGCCTCCTTTACAAACTCTATGGATGTTTCTAATTTCGTCAAGTCATCTGAATGAAATGATGCTTGACGTAAAATGGACGCGCTCCTGTAAAAACTCTATGATGCTTCCTGTTCGTCATTCAGGGGGTCTGACGGGAAATGAATCACTACGAAAAATGGACCGCACTCCTGGATAAACTCTATGAGAAAGTCATTTCTTTGTTTTTGTGAACCTGAAACACTTTTAAATCGATTCCATTGATTGTAATGAAGCTTTCTATATCATTTCGAACTCAATTTGGCAAAGGGGTACTACGGAAACCTTTTCAATGATTTAAAGATTTTCTTCTTTTGCACTCCTATACAAATTCTATGCATCCATTTTCGTCAGGCCCGTCCTGACGGAAATTGGAAGCTGAACGAAATTGGAAGCACTCCTGTACAACTCTATGATGCTTCATTTTCGTCAGGACATCGAACGGGAAATTGGAAGCAGGCGAAATGGGAAGCACTCTGTATAAAATCTAAAGGGATGCTTTCACATTCGTCAGGCCGTCTAACGGAAAATGGAAGCACGACTGAAAATGTGACGCAACCCCTGTATTAAATCTAGCGAGAAAGTCTTTTCTTTGTTTTTTGTGATACCTGAAACATTTTAAATGACCTTTGTTGTAATGTAAGCTCTAATACATTCGAACACTTTGGCAAAAGGTGTATCTACTGACCTTTTTAACAATGATAAAGATTTCTTTCTTTTGCTCCTGTACAACTCTATGGATGCTTCACTTTTCGTCAGGGCGTCTGACGGGACATGGAGCATGACGAAATTGGAAGCACTCCTGTACAAACTCTATGGATGCTTCCATTTTCGTCAGGACATCTGACGGGAAATGGAAGCAGGACAAATGGAAGCACTCCTGTAACAAACTCTATGAGAAAAGTTCTTTCTTTGTTTTTTGTATACCTGGGAACATTTTTTAAATCGATCTATTGATTGTAATGTAAGCGTCTAATATCCTTCGAACTAAATATTTGCAAAAGGGCGTATCTACTGAACCTTTTACAATGACTAAAGATTTCTTTCTTTGCACTCCTGTACAAACTCTGTGGAGGCTTCCATTTTCGTCAGGGCGACTGACGGGAAATGGAACATACGAAATTGGAGCTCACTCTGTACAAACTCTATGGATGCTTCCATTCTCGTCAAGACATCTGACGGAAAAATGGAAGCACACGAAATTGGAAGCACTCCTGTTCCATTCTATGGATGCTTCCATTTTCGTCAGGCCGACTGACGGAAAAGTGGGGAAGCACTACGAAATGGCGCACTCCTGTAATAAATTACTATGAGAAATCTTTTCTTTTGTTTTTTGGTGATACCCTGAAACATTTTAACTCGATCCATGAAATGAAATGTAAGCTTCTAATAATCATTCGAACTACTTTGGGCAAAAGGGTGTATCTACTGAACCTTTTTACACTGATTACAGATTTCTGTTTTTTTGCTACCCTATCAAACTCTATTGAATGCTTCCTGTTCTCAGGGTTGTCTGACGGGAAATGGAAGCATGACGAAATGAAGCACTCCTGTACAAACCTGTGATTCTTCATTTTCGTTATGGGTCTGACGGGAAATGGAAGCCTGAACGAATTGGAAGCACTCCTGTAAAAACTCTATGGATGCTTCTATTTCGTCGACCGTCTGACGGGAAATGGCATGCAGGACGAAATGGGAAGCACTCTGGGAAAACAAACCTATGAGAAAGTCTTTTGCTTTGTTTTGTGATACCTGAAACCCTTTAAATCGATCTATTGATTGTAATGTTTAAGCGTCTAATATCATTCGAACTCGTTTGGCCCAAGGGTGTATCTATAGAACCTTTTACAATGATTAAAGATTTCTTCTTTTTGCACCTGTACAACTCATGGATGCTTCCATTTCGTCAGGACATCTGACGGGACATGGAAGCACGGGCGAATTGGAAGCACTCCGTATAAATTCTATGGATTCCTTCCATTTTCGTCAGGCCGACTGACGGAAAAATGGAAGCACGACGAATGGGGACGCACTCCTGTATTAACTCTATGAGAAAGTCTTTTCTTTGTTTTTATGAATACCGGAAACCTTTTAATCAATCCATTGATGGTAATGTAGCTTCTATAATCATTCGAACTACTTTGGCAAAAGGTGTATCTACTGAACCTTTTACAATTGACTAAAGATTTCTTTCTTTGCACTCCTGTACAAACTCGATGGATGCTTCCATTTTTCGCAGGGCGTCTGGAGGAACTGAAAGCATCCTAAATGGCAGGCACTCCTGTACAAACCTATGGATGCTTCTCAGTTTCGTCAGGCCATCTGACGGAAACTGGAAGCACGGACGAAATTGGAAGTACTCCTCTATAAATTCTATGGATGCTTCCATTGTCGTCCGGCCGCTGACGGAAAATGGAGGCACGACGAAATGACGCACGCCTGTATAAATTCTATGAGAATTCTGTTGTCTTGTTTTTTTTTGTGAACCTGGAAACATTTAAATCGATCCATTGATTGAAATGTAAGCTTCTAATATCAATTCACTACTTTGGCAAAAGGGTTTATCTACTGACCCTTTTACCATGATTAAAGATTTCTTTTTTGCACTCCTATCCAAACTCTATGAATGCTTCCATTTTCGCCAGGATATCTGACGGGAAATGGAAGAATGACGAAATTGAAAGCACTCCTGTACAACTCTATGGATGCTTCCATTTTCGTTAGGGTGTCTGACGGGAATGGAAGGCAGACGAAATTGTAAGCACTCCTGAAATCTATGGATGCATTCCACTTTTCGTCAGGACCATCTGCGGGAAATGGAAGCAGGACGAAAATTGGGAAGCACTCCTGTACAAACTCTATGAGAACGTCTTTTCTTGTTTTTGTGCTCCCTAAACATTTTAAATCGATCTATTGATTCTAATGTAAGCTTCTAATAAACATTCGAACCAATTTGGCAAAGGGCGTATCTACTGAACTTGTTACATGATTAAAAGATTATCTTTCTTTTGCACTCCTGTACAACTCTATGAGGCTTTCATTTTCGTCAGGACATCTGAACGTAAATGACGGCACGACGAAGATTTGAACACTCCGTATAATTTCTATGGCTGTTTTCCATTTTTCGTCAGCCGTCTGACGGAAAATGGAAGCACGACGAAAAGGACGCACCCTGTGTTCACTCTATGAAAAGGTCTTTTCTTTGTTTGTTATGATACCTGAACCTTTAAATCGATCTATTGATTGTATGTAAGGCTTCTAAACTCATTCGAACTACTTTGGTGCACAAGGGTGTATCTCAGACGAAATGGAAGCACTCCTGTCAACAAACTCTATTGAATTGCTTTCCATTTTCGTCAGGACATCCCTGGACGGAAATGAAAGCACGACGAAATTGGAAGTACTGCCTCTATAAATTCTATGGATGCTTCCAATTTTCGTCATGCCGTCTGACGTAAAATGGAAGCACGACGAAAAGGCCGCACTCCTGTATAAATTCTATTAGAAATCTTTTGTCCTTTTGTTTTTGTGATACCGAAACTTTTAAATCGATCCATTGATTGTAAGGTAAGCTTCTAATAATCATTCAACTAACTTTGCCAAAGGGTGTATCTCTGAACCTTTTCAATGATAAAGATTTCTTTTTTTTTTGCACTCCATACAAACTCTATTGATGCTCCATTTTCGTACCGGGGTCCTGACGGGAAAGGGAATAATGAGAAATTGGAATCACTCCTGTACAAACCTAATGGATCTTTCCATTTTCGTTAGGGTGTCTGACGGAAAAGGAAGGCAGACGAATTGGAAGCACTCCTGTACAAACTCTATGGATGCTTCCATTTCGCAGGACATCTGACGGGAAATGAAGCAGGACGCAATTTGGCACTCCTGTACAACTTCTATGAAAAGTCTTCCTTTGTTTTTGTGAGTACCTGAAACATTTATAAATCGATCTATTGATTGTAGATGTTAAGCTTCCATATCATTCGAACTAATTTGGGCCAAAGGCGTACTACTGAACCTTTTTACAATGATTAAAGATTTCTTTCTTTTGCCCTCCTGTCCAAACTCTATGATTTTTCCATTTTCTCGTCAGGACAGCTGACGGAAAATGAAGCGACGACGAATTGGAAGCACTCCTGATAAATTCTAGATTTCCTTTTCGTTCAGGCTTCTGACGGAAAATGGAAGCACACCGAAATGGACGCACTCCTGTGTTTACCTCTATTAAAAGTCTTTTCTTTTTTTTATATGATACCTTGAAACATTTTAAATCGGTCTATTGATTGTAATGTAATCTTCTAATAATCATTCGAACTACTTTGGCAAAAGGGTGTATCTACATACGAATTGGAATCACTCCTGTACAAACTCCATTGATGCTTCCATTTTTCGTCAGGCACATCTGAGGAAAATGAAAGCACGACGAAATTGGGAAGTACTCCTCTATAAATTCTATGATGCTCCATTTTCGTCAGGCCGTCTGACGGAAAATGGAATCACGACGAAAAATGGACGCACTCCTGTATAAATTCTTGAGAAAGTCTTTTCTTGTTTTTTGTGATACCTTAAACATTTAAATCGATCCATTGATTGTAAGGTAAGCTTCTAATAATCATTCAAACTACTTGGCAAAGGGTGTATCTACTGAACCTTTTTAACAATGATTAAAGATTTTCTTTTTTTTTTTTGCCCTCCTATACAAATTCTATGGTGCTTCCATTTTCGTCAGGGTGTGCTGACGGGAAATTGAAGAATGACGAAATTTCTCTGTCTCTCTTAATTCACTCCTGTACAAACTCTATGGATGCTTCCTCCATTTCGTTAGGGTGTCTGACGGGAATGGAAGCATGACGAAAATTGGAAGCACTCCTGTACAAACTCTATTATGCGTTCCATTTTTCGTCAGACCTGACGGGAAATGGCAGCAGGACGAAATTGGAAGCACGCCTGTAACAAACTCTATGAGAAAGTCGTTTCTTTGTTTTGTGAAACCTGAAACATTTTTAAATCGATCTATTGATTGTAATGTACGTCTAATAACATTCGAACTAATTTGGCAAAGGGCGTATCTACTGAACCTTTTACAATGATTAAAGATTTCTTTCTTTGGCACCCTGTACACACTCTATTGATGCTTCCACATTTTCGTTTAGTGGGTCCTGACGGCAATGAGGCACGTACGAAATTGGAAGCACTTCTGTATAAACTCTATGGATGTTCCATTTTTCTTCAGGCCGTCTGACGGAAATGGAATCCGACGAAATGGAGCACTCCTGTATATACTCTATGAGAAAGTCTTTTTCTTGTTTTTTATGTAATACCCGAAACATTTTAAATCGATCTATTGATTTGTACTGTCAGCTTCAATACTCTTCGAACCACTTTGGCAAAAGGGTGTATCTACATGACGATTGGAAGAACTCCTGTACAAACTCCATTGATGCTTCCATTTTCGTCATGACAAAATCGACGGAAAATGGAAGCACGACGAAAATGGTCGCACTCCTGTATACATTCATGGTGCTTCCATTTTCGTCTGGCCGTCTGACGGAAAATGGAAGCACGACGAAATGGACGGCACTTCCTGTGTTAACGGCTATGAGAAAGTCTTTTCTTTGTTTTTTATATCCTGAAACATTTTAACATCGATCCATTAATTGTAATGTAATCAAAATCATTCGACTACTTTGGCAAAAGGGTGTTCTACAACCTTTTTACATGATTAAAGATTTATTTCTTTGCAAACGTCCTGGACAAACTCTATGGGATGCTCCATTTATTCGTTAGGGTGTCCCTGACGAAATGGAACATGACGAATGGAAGCACTCCTGTACAACTCTATGGATGCTTCCATTTTCCGTCGATGAACATCTACGGAAATGGAGCAGGACGAATGGGAACACTCCTGTAACAAACTCTAATGAGACAAACTCTTTTCTTTGTTTTTGATGATTACCTAAAACATTTTAAATCGATCTATTGATTTGTAATGTAAGCGTCTAATAATCATCGAACTAATTTGGGCAAAAGGGCTTATCGACTGAACCTTTTACAAATGATTAAAGATTTCTTCTTTCTTTTGCCTCCTGTACAAACTCTATGGATTATTCTATTTCGTCAGGCCATCTGACAGGAAATGGAAGCCCGACGAAATTGGAAGCACTACCTGTATAAAGTCTATGGATGGCTTCATTTTCGTCAGGCAGTCTGACTGAAAAATGGAAGCACGACGAAAATGGACGCACTCCTGAGATCACTTCTATGAGAAGTCTTTTCTTTGTTTTTTTGTGAACCTGAAACATTTTAAATCGATCCCTTGATTGTAATGTAAGCTTATAACTAATCATTCGAACTACTTTGGCAAAAAGGTGTATCTACTGAAACCTTGTTACAATGATTAAAGATTTCTTTCTTTTGCACATCTATACAAACTCTCTTGATGCTTCCATTTTCGCCAGGTCGTCTGACTGGATGGAAGAATGACGAAATTGGAAGCACTCCTGTACAAACTCTATGGATGCTTCATTTTCGTTAGGGGTGTCTGAACGGAAATGGAAGCATGACGGAAATTGGAAGCACTCCTGTACAAACTCTATGGATGCTTCCATTTCGTTCAGACTCTGACGGGAATGGAAGGCAGGACGAAATGGGACGCACTCCGTACAAACTCTATGAGAAAGTCTTTTCCTTTTGTTTTTGTGATACCGGAAAACAATTTAAATCGACTATGATTGTAATATAAGCGTCTAATAATCATTCGAACTAATTTGGCAAAAGGGCGTATCTACTGAAGCTTTTACAATGATTAAAGTTTTTTTTTTTTTTTTTTTTTTTTTTTTTTTTAAAAAAAAAAAAAAATGGAGGCTTCCATTTTCGTCAAGGCGTCCTGACGGAAATGAAGAGACGAAATGTGAAGCACTCCTGTACAAACTCCTATTGATTCTTCCATTTTCGTCAGGACCTCTGAGGAAAATGGAAGCACGACGAAATTGTAAGCACGCCTGTATAAATTCTATGGATGCTTCCATTTTCGTCAGGCCGTCTTACGGGAAATGAAAGCACGACGAAATTGGACGCACTCCTGGTGATAAATTCCTATGAGAAAGTCTTTTCTTTTGTTTTTTTGTGATACCTGAAACATTTAGATACATCGATCCATTGATTATGTAAATCTTCAATAAGCATTTAAACTACTTTGCAAAAAGGTGTATCTACTGAACCTTTTACAATGATTAAAGCCTTTCTTTTTTTTTGCATTCCTTTACAACTCTATGGGCTCCATTTGCGTCATGGCGTCTGACGGGAAATGGAAGCATTACGACATGGGAAAGCACTCTTGTACAAACCTATGGATGCTTCCCTTTTCGTCAGGACATCTGACGGAAATGGACTCCAGGACGAGATGGGAAGCACTCCTGTACAAACTCTATAGAAAGTCTTTTCTTTGTTTTGTGATACCTGAAACATTTTAATCGATCCATTGATTGTACTGTAAGCGCTACTATAATCATTCGAACTAATTTGGCAAAAGGGGCGTATCTACTGAACCTTTGACAATGATTAAAAGATTTCTTTCCTTTCTTTCTTTTGCACTCCTTGTACAAACTCTATTGATGCTTCCATTTTCCGTCAAGGGAGTCTGACGGAAATGGGAAGCATGACGAAATTGGAAGCACTTCCTGTACAAACTCTAATTATGTTCCATTTCGTCAGGACTCTGACGAAATGGGCAGGACGACAAAATGGACGCACTTCTATAAACCTCGATGAGAAATATTTTCTTCTGGTTTTGTGATACCTGAAACATTCCTAAACGATCGTTTGATTGTAAATGTAATCTTCTAATAATCATTCCGAACAATTTGGCAAGGGGGTCAACTGAACTTTACAATGATTAACCCCGGTTACCCCTTACCAAGATGTTTACTTGCCTTGTAATAAAAGCTTCTTATAATCCTTCGAATTGTACAAACTCTATGAGAGAGATTTTACTTTACTTTACTTTTACGTTTAGTTGTCAAGTTTTTGAAGACCTATGTTGATTAGGCATGCATGCTGATACAGGAAGTCCCAGAAAAAATTTAATAACGGCCCCACCATTTCCCACCGATGTCCTGAAGAAAATGGAAGCATCCCTAGAGTTTGTCCAGGAGTGCTTCCAATTTCGTCGTGCGTCCGTTTCCCGTCATTCCTGACGAATAAAGCATCCATGGGAGTTTGACAGATGGCAAAAGAAAGAAATCTTTTAATCATTGTAAAAAGGCCCCTCTTGGAGGCCTCCCTGGCCTGTGCGTCTAGTCTGAGGATGACATGGGACACCGAGGGGGGGCGCGCGGGCGGGGCCTTTTGCAAATTGTTCGCATGATTATTAGAAGCTTCCATTACAATCACAAGAGAATGAACATTTAGAACCAATTACCGATACTTAAAAACACTCTCCCACACATGTTTCCATCTTAGGCATTCAGTGAGAACATGGTCTCGGATAAAGGGAACACACCATAGGGCTTCCTCGCCCACTTGATGGTTATAACCTAGGTTCCCGGCCTATTTCGTGATGCTAGAGATTGTAAGAGAGGATGCGCGTTGCACTAGATGTTTTCTGGTGAACCAATTATAAAATGTCGTCATGGCTTAAATTGCCCTCTAAACTACGAATCTTTGTTTATTGAAATTTATTCCCCAACTAAAAACAAAATAATCTCGGTTTTTTATCGGCCCCCTGACGCTTCTGCTTATCCATTCATTGATAGCTTGAGGAACTCTATAACTAATCATAACGAACGTAACAGATGCTTTTTATTCTGTTGGTGACTTCAACTTTGATCTTTTAAAACCTTACTCTTCGCCTCATTCCACAAATGAATTTATTAACACATTTTTATTCTGCTCATTTTTCCCTTAATTTGATAAACCAACGCTTTGTTTACCACAACTCTTCCACTTTAAATTGATAATATATTTACTAATACTCTTGATAACAAAATAATCCCAGGATTTTATCACGATATCACTGATCATTTCCCTGTTTTCCAGATCTAATACTAAAAATACAACAAACTCTAATGCAATTTTAAATCTAATAATTATTATACCACTCGCAAAATAGATAGTTAATATTGCCTTACGTGGAAGAATAATTACGGCAACTAAACTGGAATGATGTAACAAACTGTGATTCGCGACGATTCTACAACCTATTATTAATAATGTCTCATCTATATGATGATAAACACTTTACCGGGTACATCACAAGACACATACAAAAGACGTCTAATTTCTACCCCTTGGATCCTAAATGGCAATCAATAAACTCAATTATACTAGAAACAAATATACCAAAATTATCTAACACCCAAATGATAAAATAAAAAAAAAATAATTTCTTAACAGGAATAATTACGTATCCTAATCAAAATGGTCGCGTAAACCTACTTCACAAATAAGTTTAACTCTTATACAAACAATGTAAACACGTGGAAACTATTAACAATATCCCTTGGCAAACTAAAAAACCTCCGATCCTAATACTGTATAGTGGTTCTACGAAGATCTCCGATCCCAAGGACATTGCGGAGAATTTCCAAACAAATTCTTTGCTGAAATTTATGGTGTGGCTAAAGCGGAAAATATTCAAGTTTGTAAAATACAATCAAGAAAACGCGTAAATTTGGATCCAAATGCCGTATTTACTGATGCCTTTCCAATGATGAAGGATTTCTTCTTTTGCACTCTGTACAAACTCTTGGATGCTTCCTTTCGTCGGCGTATACGGGAAATGGAAGCTGACGAAATTGGAAGCACTCCTGTACAAAACTCTAGGATGTTTCCATTTTCGTCAGGACATTGACGGAAAATGGAAGCACGACGAAAATTGGAAGCACTCCTGTATAAATTTATGGATGATCCATTTCGTCAGGCCAGTCTGAACGAAAATGGACGCACGGACGAAAATGGACGCACTCCTGTATAACTTCTATGAGAAAGTCTTTTCTTTGTTTTTTGTGATACCTGAAACATTTTAACGATCCATTGATTGTAATGTAAGCGTCTAATATTCGAAATACTTTGGCAAAAGGGTGGATATGATACTCAACGTTTTTACAATGATTAAAATTTCACTCCTATACAAACTCTATGGATGCTTCCATTTTCGTCAGGGTGTCTGGCGGGAAATGGAAGCATGACGAAAGTGGAAGCACTCCTGTACAAACTCTATGGGATGCCTTTCCATTTTCGTTAGGGGTCTGATGCGGAAAATGGAAGCATGACGAAATTGGCAAGAACTCCTGTACAAACTCTATGGATGCTCCATTTTCGTCAGGACATCGGACGGGAAATGGAAGCACGACGAAATTGAAGCAACTTCCGTTATAAATTCTGTGGACGCTTCCATTTTCGACAGGCCGTCTGACGGAAACTGGAAGACGACGAAAATGGGCGCACTCCTGTATAAATTTTTCTAATGAGAAAGTCTTTTCTTTGTTTTTTTTGTGATACCTGAACATTTTAAATCTATCATGATTGTAATGCTAAGCTTCTAAAATCATTCGAAATACTGGGTGGCAAAAAGGTGTATCTACTGAAACGTTTACATGATTAAGATTTCTTCTTTTGCACTCCTATAAACAAACTCTATGGATGCTTCCATTTTCGTCAGGGTGTCGACGGGAAATGGAAGCAGACGAAATTGGAAAGACACTCCTGTTACAAACTCTAGGATGCTTCCATTTTGTCATGTTGTCTGACGGGAAATGGAAGAATGACGAAATTGGAAGCACTTCCTGTACCAAAACTCTGTGGATGCTTCCATTTTCGTCAGGACATCTACGGGAATGGAAGCAGGACGAAATGGGAAGCACTCCGTACAAATTCTATGAGAAAGTATTTTCTTGTTTTTGTGATACCTGAAACATTTTAAATCGATCTATTGATTGTAATGTAATCGTTCTAATAATCATTCGAACTAATTTGGCAAACGGGCGTATCTACTGAACCTTTTCCAATAGTTAAAGATTTCTTTCTTTTGAACTCCTGTACAAACTATATGGATGCTTCCATGTTCGTCAGGGCGTCTGACGGGAAATGGGAGCAGGACGAAATTGGAAGCACTCCTGTACAAACTCTATGGATGCTTCCAT
>JAMKCH010052306.1:0-52611 GCA_023653785.1 Ophioderma brevispina
ACGATGGGGAGGAAAAAGTTCAAAACCAGTTTCCATCAACCTTTGTCACTCTAAGCAGTATAGAAAATTGACTTTAAAAAATGCATTTTGAGAGGCCGTCTTACTTGTATCAATGCCCTAAACCGAACTGGATTAATTTTTTGTCCATAAAATCTCCACTGAATTGATCATTGTCCTTCAGTTCTGCAAATGTGTTCATCCAAACTGCGCACACTCTTTCCTGAGAATGTTCCACCAAGCTTCAATGCGTTTGTTTGCAATGCTCTGTCCATACACAAAGCTCCTCTTATCTGCCAAATCATCCTGGTGATCCCGTCTCAAAAAGGTTTGCAGATCTCTCACTGTCCCATTTTCAGTTCCTCTGTCCTTGTGCATTCACCACAGCTTTCATAAAGTATCCGCAATCACGCGTGGATCGCCGCTTGTATGGTTAGATTGCAGCCCTATCATCTACAGAAAATCCATCAATGCATCCGTTTGATGCATATGCCATATGGCTTAAGTTTGTCATAAGAGTCCATATGCCAGGTAAAGTTCGTCCCAACAGCCACGGTATCGCCTCCTTTGGAGTCGTCGTCGACCTCTTTGGTTAACCGCATTGGGGTCCAGAATTTGCAGCAAGTGGCATACATTATCTCTGGATACCCTCAGTCCATTTGCCACACATTTCGAGTGCAACCATCGGTATCCGTTATTGCGAAGACATTTGCAATTCGTGCAAAATAAAAACGGCCACATCTAAAATATCAGAATGTTTTCCCTACGATACAAACGAGTGTTTTTAAAATTCTTTTCAGATGCCTAAGGCATATTATTATCGAATGTTTTGCTGCCAGGTAATATAATATTTCTGTATGGTAAACCCTAGATCAAAATGATCCCGGCTATCTGGATCCATACGGAGCAACGTAGGTCTTGGTGTAGTATGTTTGCGCTAACATACGGCATGCAGCACGTGCATAAACCTATTGCGTACGTACGTAATGTTATTACGTATGTACGCGATATTATTACGTATGTACGTGGTATCATTTATTGCGTAAGTACGTGAAACCTTTGACGTACGTACGCAATATTTATTACGTACGTACGCAATGTTATTGCGTACGTACGCGATATTATTACGTACGTACCTGGTATCATTTATTGCGTAAGTACGTGAAACCTTTTTACGTACGTACGTGAAACCTTTTTACGTACGTACGTGAAACCTTTTTACGTACGTACGTAATATATTTATTTTTTTTTACCATGTCCCTTCTGGGGCTTCGTATTATTCTCAGTACTAGTGCCTCTCTTAAATTTAATCCAATGAGTATAATAAACACATCTTCACACTTGATTGGTTCAGATTGGAAAGGCGACCAGTAGCCCTAATCTATTCTATGACGGAACAATAGGTTACGATACAATATCGTAATTGACGTTAAGACTTACTTGTGCAGTCAAGCAGATCAACAATAGAATTAATTGCGATCACCTAGTATTCTTTGTCCAGGTAATAATGTGATAGCTACTTATGACTTGCGACTACGAAAATTACTCTGCTTGACTCTTGAGATATATGAAGTGCAAAGAGCCGCGAGTCAAAATGACTTGGGACTACGGGAATTTAGAATATTGGGAAAGGAAAGCCGACTTAGGCTGACACTTATTGGGAAAGGAACGCCGACTTCAGCTGACACTTAAGATGATATGTTCAAAAAGCCGCGGGTCAAGATGACTCTTGTCAATTTTTCTCGCGGGTCAGGATGAATAGTCAAGCGTCACAGACCCGGGACTCCGGGTCCCTGAAATCCCTGCACATACCTGCGTACAGACTTACGCACGCGTTTGTTTTGAATACTGATTAATTTGAAAAAATATTAATGCGTTCTGGAAAAACAAGGATTCTTGATTTAGACTTGATTGCAGGCAGATGTGCATATGACCAGCTCTGACGTTAAATGCGGCGTGTGCGATTGAACTGGGCGACTGAAGACATTAAATGTTATTGTGAATCATAAGTACATCGTTGTGAGCATTAATTTGGCGTATGCGTATATGGAAGTATAGTTTTATATCACACTGGATCTTCGCGGATGTTAATGGTGTCAACGAACAGCCCGAGTTTCCAGATTATACTACCGTAAGTACTATCGAAAAACGGCATTTGAGTCTTCAAAATTCGGAAGTCATGAAGTGGCTGTATAGTGTATGTGGCGAGTAGGCCAAGACATTTTTTCGACTCCGGCTTCGGGCACGATTCGGGCATTATCCCACCCCCAAATTTCAAGGTATTTTCAGCTTAAGAAAGCGTGGGACTATACTCAGGTCAGTACGGTATATTGGGCTCACTGAAAACATCCTTTAGCCCTAAGATTTCACAGGGTAAATGAAAAAAAATTGTGACCACTTCCATTAAAATCTGGGGTCCCTGTGGATGAAGCTATTAACGATTGGACCATGGACCTTTAAAGGTGAAACGAGAGATTTTGTGGCACGCATATGTTGTGTCATATGTAATGATTTCATATAGATAAATTTCTAACCTTGTCTTTGGTTACAAATATGCCTTGAAAGTGAAAACAAAATGCGATTTTCATTTCCTTAATTTCAATATAAAACATAGGCTGAATTTTGTATTTGATCCTATACGAAATTAGAAATTGCACAATATTTGTACCAAAGAAATATTTTTCAGCTTAATCCTTTCACATGGGGACATTTCTGATAGAAAGCCATAAATATTAGTGCAAAAATTAGATTTTTTTAGGGACATTTTTTAGGGACACCTGTTACATGTATGTGAAATCTCTTGTTGCACCTTTAAAGATATTACAGGCTGTTTGCATGTTTCTTATGCATCTCTTGGCAGGTGAAGCTCTTGGTGCCATAGGGTCTACAAGTGTGCTGGAAATCCTTAAGGAGTATGAACACAGTGACATACAGGAGGTAAATGTATGACCCATTTATAATAAGTTTCTGTTTATGGTTCCTAAAAAATTATTTCAAAAAAATTGGTTGATTCTGATGATGTGCTTTCATGTTATGAGCAAAATGTTTATCACAGAGTTCTGTTGTCCACTGTATAATATTTTCTGACCATGTAGAGACAAATGATCAAAATTAGTATTTTCTTGCAGAAACAGCCAAATCTTTACCCAAGGATAAGGCCAATAATTCAGATGACATCAAAATCAGAACACGTAGGGCTAAGTCAGGGGATGAGGCTATAGATCAGAAAATGCCCCTCTAGTCAGAACCAATAGAAACTACATGTACCAATATTGTGAAGTTCATATTCTATTCAAGAAAATACACTTCTTTATAAATTGAGTGTGTAAAATGTTCAATATTTGTTGGTGTAAAAATTTTTGTTAATTAGTCAAAGAAAAATATTCAGATGTTGCATTTTTTGTGTTGAGAGAAGATTTGTGTCTGATGAAATTACTAAAAGGCTGTCAAAGATATGGTGACGTTGGTTTTTATAGGGTGTCAGAAAATGGGATATAAGTCATAATGTTCAATGTACTGATATCATGTCTGTCCTCAGATTGCAGAAACATGTCAATTAGCCATTCAAAGGATACAATGGCTGCAAAGTCAAAAGGCAGCAGAAGAGTCTAAGCTATCAGCCAATCCTTTCCTATCTGTGGACCCAGCTCCTCCTGCGATAGAGACTAGTATTGAGGCATTACGAGACCGACTTCTTGATGAGAGGCTGTCGTTGTTTGAGAGGTACAGAGCTATGTTTGCTTTGAGGAACCACAACAATGAGGAATCAGTTAAGGCACTAGCAGAAGGTAAGAGGTTTTTTTTCCTTGAGAGTCAGTTTGTGCAGCCACATCTCATTTTAACAGTGTGTTTGCATGTGTGTGGTAACATTACACACATGCACACACCAGGGTTCACATTAGTGTGCGTTTTTGCGTCTATGATGCACTATTCCAAATGTGGACGCACTTTGGCCTAGATAGAGTAAAATTTTGCGTCTATGGGATGCAAAATAATAGCCACTTAAAACTACACAAAATCACAGTTTGTCTGGCACATGGTCACAATTATTGTATCATTTTCACTCAAAGAAATATTTATTCTGTTACTATTAAATACATGTAGCAAATCTGTGAAAATAAATATAGGTTTAAATTTGACTGTATTTACGTCTTTTTTTTAAGTTCACTAACCCTCTCTCACCGTCCCAAAGGGTATTCAAGATACTCCAGTTCTTTTGGAGTTTAAGGGTCATCTGGGTAATTACTTTTCAATATGCCCAGTTTAGGTTTTGGAATTGGATGTTTATGGATTGTTTGCAGTCATGTAAAACAGTGCTCAAACCTGTTAAAACTTGACACGCATAAAATTTGAAGCAGACATACTTTTGCAACCTCAGGGAAACAAATTTGCGTCCAAGTAGACGCACTATTTTCAAACCTAGTGTGAACCCTGGCACACACACACACACGCATGCACACATGGATTCACATGCTCACACACATTTTTTAGCAGTGGCGACCAAATTTTGACAACTGACATAAGTAGGGAAATGCAAGAGCTAAACTGCTATATCAGAAAAAATGATTGTGGGAATCTTGCCATATAGGCCTACAAATGTCATGATTTTTATTAGATTTTTAAAGAAATGTGATGTTCACCTGCAATGAAATTTTGTAAATTTACACAGGATGAATAACAATCCAAATTACTTGTCATTTATATTTATGGTTTTATTCTGGTTTTGTTAAATGAGACTTTCAAACAGTTGTGATAACTTCCTATTCCAGCCCTAACACCATGGTGTTATCTTCTTGTTTTGTCAAGGTTTACAATGTAGCAGCGCCCTCTTCAGACATGAGATAGCCTATGTCTTGGGACAGATGCAGCACAAAGCCTGCGTCCCTCAGCTCATCCAACAGCTACGTAAACTAGAAGAGAACTCTATGGTGAGGCACGAGTGTGCAGAAGCTTTGGGTTCCATAGCCCAGGATGATTGCCATGATATACTCAAGGAATATGCCAAGGATAAAGAGAGGGTTGTAAGGGAGAGTTGTGAGGTGGCGCTAGATATGTGCGAGTATGAACAGAGTGATGAACTGCATTACGCGGATGGGTTGGTTAAAGTACAGGAAGCATAATGTAGACAGATGCTGGATTGATGGGAGCTTGGAGAAACTGTTTTTGACTTGCCTTAAAGGAGCGGTCATTTATGCCAAGGGAATGGATGAATTCAATTTTTTCTGGAAAAAAATTCACATTCCCTGTATTTTATGAAATTTCTCCAACATAGTCCACGTTTTCACCTTTTTAATGATTTTCATAAATATTATGAATTTGGATTTGGTTTTATTTATCAACTGAGAGTGTGAGGTGTTATTTATGACCAAGACCACATATGTTGATGTTCATACCCCAAATCCGGTTAATGAACCCTATTCATGTTAACTCAAGCACCAGAGGATATTTTTAACCAATATCATAATGCGTTGTACTGTACTTGGAGCTAAAAGCATTCTAGACATCTAAAAACCACAAGGCATTTCATGATCATGCTAAAAATTAAGTACTAGTGCTCTGTGGTCTAAAATGGGTGTTAAGAACAGGATTTTTGTGGTATCATATGATCTTATTGAAGTGAAATTTCCCCAAGTTTGTGTATTGTGGGATTGACTAAATACATCCTCTGCCCGAGCACTAACAGCCTTTCTGATTGGCTAATTATATCCAGGGTTATAGCTAGGCTACTCCGAGTGCCGGTTGTAAATCTTAAAATTTACTACACTTTTTGGCACATATGGATAAACTATGAGTTATTTGCCAATTTATGTGATAATTTTTCATTTCACTGAAGTAAAGTGCCGTCGGCAACCTCCCAAATGACCTTCTGTGCCGGTCAGTGGGAGAAAGTGCTGGTCATCGCCGGCCGGCATAGCTATATCCTATATTCACTTCAATAACCATGGAGTTGAAATGCAGCTTTCAATATTTAAGCTCAAGTCGTCTTATTGTTATTCTTAAAAATGTTGTTGATTGGTTGAATAAAATAATTTAAGTTCAATTGTGACCAATCAGCAGATTGGTTCTTATGGAAATGAACAAATTCAATCAACAGTTAGGAATGAAGGAAAAGACAACTATTTGCAAAATGTCCATTATTTATTCTCAAACATGCATATCAAGCAGTACAGTTATGAAATGTTGTCAAAATATTAAAATAAAAAGTAGTTAAGGCAGAAGGAATAGAAAATCATGACAAATCTTATCTTACATCGAATATTGATACCCAGGTAATCTGCTACTAGTCTTATATAAGAAACCAGTGGCATAACCAGCTTTTTTTTTTACAGGGGGCAAGCATATATTAAAATTTGTTAGTACAGTATAGGCCTATGTTGTTTTCACTGTAAATTGGCATGTGTGCACAAAATCACTAAATTCAAGACGGGGAAGCTTCTCACCCTGCCCCCTCTCTGGGAAATGCCACTGCATGAAACTTCACTCTGTCCAGTCTGAAGTATGGAATAAACTACACATTGAGATATACAAGCTTAACTTTAGACCTGAGTTTGTCCTACATGAGTGGACCTTTCAAAATACTATGAAAGTTAAATATAACAGGTGAGAAAATTCCTGAGGAATTTTTTTCACCCATTACATCACATTTTTAGAGCATGTTCGAAGGAAAAAGGTCCACTCTTATAGGACTAATGCTAGATTGAACCTGGGTCTAACATTGAACTCCCTTTCAAAATACCAGTCTTGGCAGTTCAACAAATTCAAAGTGCATTTTCCATGACTATTCAGAATCAGCATAAGAAATTGCTTTTCAACCAAGTCCAAAGTCAGTTTTTTTTGACATGGCTTTCCAATGACCAGCAGTCATTTGAGAAGCTATCCCCAAATGTACTGACTATTTGTTATAGCATGGGTTTAAGTCATGACAGATCACAACTGAATCTGTTGTGTGTGCCGGCTCCTCAATTGTGACCACTGATATGTAGACAAATACTACATTGTCTGTAATAAACGCCCCTCAATTTTTTATGAGTAAAAAAACTGGAATTGCAAAATTGGTGGCAGATTTGCTGGCCTGAAACACACACAGTCAAATTCAAAATGTAGATTTTTTTTGGTAGAAATTACATCCAAGTGTGTTAAATAGACCAGTTTAATTTTCATACAGCTGTGGATACAGTAATTTTTTGTGCTGAAGCACTAGGGTATCCCAAATGGTTCTGGCTGATTTGCACTGCAAATTCGACCAAAATACCCTCTTTTCGGAAAATCACTCGCCCAGGCGTTTATTAAAGACAGTATGGTATGTGAAAATGTCTTGTAGTAGCCATTGCACCGAGGTGATAAAAATAGGCAGCATAAAGTTGGAAAAGTATGAAAATATAGTTCAAATAACAAATAAGAGTTCTGATCCCGTATAAAAAAATTATATTAAAGGCACTATCAGTGATTTGCTCAACCAGAAAATCATCAAAAAACAGGTTTTTGCATGTTTGTAACAAGTTTAGGTGTCCTAACATACTCCACAAATTATAGGACCAAGAGCAACCTAACAAGGTCAAAATCTGATATTTTAGTCATTACTAACCGTATGGACACTTACTACAACACGTAATTGAATGGAGATTTATCTTTGGACACTGCTGTTTCTTCCTTTTCTATCAATTTTTTGCTTGGAAAAAATAACTTATGAGAAGTATACAGACTTGTTTTTCACTTAAGCTATTCCTGCAAATTACTGATAGTGTCTTTAACTCCTGTTCATCTCTAATTTCTATTCCATAAGATATTCCATGGTTGTATCAGCAGGATAAATGTCAATTAAACAGTCTGATGGTAAAATGTGCCTGACATAGCATGTCTTCTTGTGCTGGTATTGACAAAGTTTGGTAAACCCAGGGATGCTTTTTGATGTCTGACAAAAGCATATAACAGGTCCACAGATGACTTATCTGAAAGAGACCTTGACCATTTTTTATCTACTCTCACTCCTTTGTCCAACTCCTATTTTGACATGGAGTTACTGTATGTCATAAATACACTCAACCATTACATCCCCCCACAAAATATGCATTTTTCCTTTTTAAACTTTTTAATCCTGTCACCTACAAAATGGGAGCTTGGATTCCGCTACTAAAAATGACTAATTTCTAGAATTTTGTTACTCTACTTTTTATTAAAATAACATGTATTTCATTGTATAAATGGATTGGATAACCTGAACGGAATATTACAAAATATTACAGCAAAGTGCAAAATAAAACCAAAGAAAAATATAAAACTTAACATTGCATGACACTTGATAACAAACTACAAAAAATGATGTACAATATCAGAACAGATAACAAAACTACCATTCTTATTTTAGAGCAATGCACTATGGATTTGCCAGACATGTGAAATACTTGACTTTTTAGACAAACATTCGATTCCAACATCTCAACTCCACTGCACTAAAACCTTGACAAGAGGAGATGGACAAGAACCTCACTTCTATGAATTTTGGTCCATAATTATGCTTCCTGGACTATATGGTCCAGGACAATAAATAATCTGGAGAATATTCCAGTCAAAATTGCATGCACCTGCTCCAGAGCATATTCACTTTTTCTAGATTTATGCTTACAGAGTATCTGCCCTGACCATATGCTGCCTGGAGCATATTTCGGGCCAAAACTCATAGAACAACAGTCCAGCACGATCTAGTCCTAAGGAAGTGGTGCACTTTCAAGATTGGCTCATTTAACAACTCAGTAATTTTTTTACTGTGGCGCTTCAGAGGAAATCTCTTTTACGATATTGATTTCATCAAAATCTGACAATTCCCTTCATTGACAATCATTGGTAGCATAATAGCCTTGACCAAGATTTAAGAAACATGTCTTGTACTTTAAATTTTATAGTATTCTCATGCGTGGAAGTCAGATTAAATTATGTACAAAGAGTATGTTGCACTACTAATAAACATTTTATGAGGCACAGACAATTACTACTAACATGATTGAATTCTTTATCTGGGTAGGAAAAGTTAGCAAGTTCTGATCATTGAAAATTTGCACTAGATATCACTTTCTTGCTGTTTTCATGAACACCACATCACTAAATTAAAAAAGATGTGTATGTGAATGCAAGAGGGTCGTAGTTCCATAGCTGCCATTTGTCAGATTTCCATCAATGTCTTTGTCAATGGGCTCTTTGAAATGGTTTTAGGCCACAGAGTTGGAGTAATAAAATGCTAGAGCTCGGACATCCATCTTGACTCGGCGAGCTCACTGGTGGACCTTGGATGTTTTACCGCCCAAGCCCAATACTACATAAACTTACGCACGGAAAAATGCACTTCTCGTTGATTCGCCAGGGGCCCCTCGAAATATCGAATGATCCTTTGTATTATCCATGTGGAACATCATCAGCATGTGGTTTCTGCAGACAGTTAGTCGTCGCATAGATCGGGCCCGGAGTTTTTTGCAGATTTTTCAAAATGTTTCTAAAATAGCATGGAGCCGAGCCTGGCCGATCACTTCTTAGTTGCTATGACGATGTTACTTATCTAGCACAGTCGTTGTACACAGTTGTGATATTGTTTTAGTATGTGAACTTTGACCTCGGCAAGTGCGAAAACGCGTCCGCCTCTCGTTAATTTTGTCTTTTTGGTATATCAGCTAAACTAAGCTTGTTTGTGCCCATTCTAAGAAATAACCGGAACGTCCAGATGCCTTGGGTTAGGCATCCAGTCACCTGAAGACCATGTCAAGAGCCCTGACTCAAGATAAACCAGTTATTCTATACATGGCCAGCACACAGATCTATCACAATGCAGCTATTGCCTTACAACTTGTTGGCCTCACCTGAGATGGACCTTCATAAGAACTCCTGTGTTGGCAAGATTGGACAGAAATAACTTTTTAACATTTTTTTTTCAGGAAGTCCCCTTTGACATCCTTGCATGTGAATTTCCAATTATCCCTCCCAAGCCTAATTTTTTCATTACAAAAAGTTAATGTTTTTTAGGTCAATTTCTAAAAAAAACTTGTCTCGCATGCATTTTTCGAAGAAATTTGCAAGGCATTACATGGAAATTAATTTTTTCCTGCTTTCAGGCCCTTTCAAAATTTTTTGTTTTCTGAACAACTAAATAAAAGCCAAAAATTGGCCTCATGCTATGTGTGTAGGATATGAGACACCTTTTTTTGCCCTAAAAGCCAATCAGTTCATAGGTCCATTTTGATCATCAAACACCAACTTTACGATTAAACGCTACTGTTGATTATCGGAGGCCATTTTTATTATCATTGTTTGAGGAAGCAACCCTTTTTCCCCCAAATGACCATCGTACAACTTTTAGCTAAGTCTTGACAATAAATGCTCCTTGTGCAAGGGCGTTTCTCACTGACTTTGGTCCCATCAAAATTACAATTTTTCCGGCAAAGGTTGATATCACACATTAATAATTAAGTATTATCAGCTTTTTGTATTGTTTGGAGAGGACATCAATAATTTACATCTATATTATACCAATTTGACACAATATTACAATTTACCAGTACAATCCACACTGATACAAAACAATACATTACACAATGACAGCATATAGAATATCATCTAATAATATCATTACAATAGAAATTCTTTAGTGTTAGCAACTTTTGGTAAAAAATAGTGTTCATTGCCTTAGTCCCCCTCAATCACTTTAGTACACTTAAATTCAAAATGTGGGATGGAAAGTCTTACATCAATCTGCAGTGCATGAGCTACATGCTAGCGGGATACCTTTGCTTTGGAAGGGATTTCTGAAGCCTGAAACTATTACATTCACTTTATATTGCTGCAGTTACTACATTGCACACAATCTACATTCAATCACTGTATTGGTCTACTGTTTGATACTTCAAATCTTTATTCTCCTTGTTACATTCAACTCTTGTTACATCACTCTTGCTTTTTTTTTTTACAAAAATTCAATTTTTTTCCCCTAGGAATCATAGATAACATACTTCATTCAATCATGTCTATTTGCTTCATTCCACCTCTTCTATTTGCTACTTCATCCATCTATTTTTGGCCTACTTTTAACCTGTCTATTCCTCCGCTTATACCCTGTCTATTGACTTCTTCAACCTTGTCTATTTGGCAACTTTCAACCCTGCCTAGTTGCAACTTTCACCCCTGTCCATTTGCCAACTTGAACCTGTCTCTTTTGTCTACTTTAATCCTGTCTATTTGCTACTTTTAACCCTGTCTATTCGGGCACCTTTCATCCTCGTCTATTTCTACCTTCAACCCTGTCTAATCCTGATTTAATTCCCAAATGATCCAGCAAGTGGCCCAACTGAGATTAAAGTGGGGAGTCTGCTCCAGAGGTAAGCTTCCTAACCACTAGACGTGCCCACATTTACAGTCTGCACCTCAAAATGACTCATAATTAATGAGAGACATCAGCTCACATAGCTTCTAATCGTTATCTTATTAACCATTTTCTTAAAACGCAATTTAAACCTCAAAAGATTTTCAGCTACCAACTATACAATTTCAGATCCCAAAAAAAAAGCAATTAGCACTTGCGATATACCATCGCACCATTATTACACTAGTACCAATTCTTCTTGCACTTATTAAGCTAATTTATACACACACAATATTAAAGCCATGCAATAAATACATTTACACTGAAATTCCTTAAAATAAGTAGCACAGGCAGTTATTACATTTAACAAGGCCACATTTTTGCAAGAGTTTTGTTTGTAAGATACATTGTACAATAAATAGGTTTTAATAGTACGACTAGATCTTGGTATTTTTTGCACCCGAAGTGTTACCCTGGTGGACTTGTGTACACATAATGTCCCTCCCTTGAGCCGTCATTCTCTTGCACATCCCGTGCTGACTTTAAACGCATGTGTTTTACGACAGGTTTTTAATCACTCTTGCGATGTAATTGTCGCACTGACGTCACTGACACTTCGAGCAAGATAAATGCACTATACCCCTCAATCTCCAGGTGTTTCCATAAGATGACTCCACTTTGATTGACACACATTCAGCACCCTTTGTAATAAAATACAGAGTTTATTATTATTTTAGTTTTTCCAAATTCATGTGTGTCAGGGAAAGTGGGGTCACCTTATGGAAACTGCCTACTTTCCCCATACTTAAGACCTCTCATGATTTGAAAAATCTTTGAAAGTGCAGAATATCTTCAAGTGAAGGATAAGTCTGTAGAATTCTCATAAGTTACCTTTTCCCGCTGTAGAATTGACAGAACGGAAGAAACGGCAGTGTTCCAAATACGATTCGCCATTCAAGTTACGTGTTGTATTAAGTGTCCTAACGGACAGTAAATGACTAAAATCTCCTATTCTGTCCTTATTAGGTTTGCTTCGGTCTTATCATTTTCAGGGTATTTTAGGATACCTGTACTTGTTACCTACTGTAAAAATCTATTTTTGTGATTTTTTTCGATTTGGTCGATTTCGCAAATCAACTGGATAGTGTCTTTACATTATGCATTTCTGTAATGTTAATCTATTAACTTACCCAATGTACGTCCTCAAGATTTTTTTAGTGGTCAGGAAGTATTCATTCAACAGAATTCATTTTTTTCACATTCCAGACCAACACAAATATGTGTTTATTTAAAATAAATTAAAGTAAAATATTTACCACTTTCTCGACTCCACACTGAAAGGTGCAAAAATTTATCATCTGTATTTTTCATTCCTTATGTTTCCAATAAGTTGCAGCAATATGCTACACAAAATGAGTCTAGAACAAGAAAAAGGGGTGACTGCATCATTTTACAAAGTGAATTAGTAGTTGTACATTTCGAACAAAAAAAAAGATTCGCCATCTGGTGAAAAACCCTGAAAACTCCAAAATGGCTAAAAAATAAAAATGTGAAGATTTTGAATGAACCAATTCCTGAATCTGTTTTTTTTTTCTAAAAAGATGGCATCTCGGTAGACAGGCATTTAGATTGTGCCTGTTTTTCTGTGGTAAATGGACCTGCTCTATGGTGTTAGTCAATGATAATTCTATCGTTCCATATCCTTCCCACACCCACACCTTAAAAGCAGCAATGGCACATTTCAACAAAATATGAATTTCTTCAATTTGCTCTCAAATGATCGTCGGGCCATTGGAAGAACAGAGCTATATTTTAGCACCTAAAAATCACATACCCCAAAACGATAGGGATTACTATGAATGATAAAGACCTCCGGT
Source organism: Ophioderma brevispina (assembly GCA_023653785.1). Classification (NCBI taxonomy): domain Eukaryota; kingdom Metazoa; phylum Echinodermata; class Ophiuroidea; order Amphilepidida; family Ophiodermatidae; genus Ophioderma; species Ophioderma brevispina. The sequence continues at coordinate 13,216 of JAMKCH010052306.1, forward strand.
AATTGTAGCACTTTTAAGTTCTTCCATAACTTTAATCAACAAATTGTATATACTGATATTTTTGCTCACTACTCCCTGATATTAAACCACAAGGTTATAGACCGGTCCAACAGTGTGCATAGCATGGAAACATGCATACGGCGTGCGTGTTCTTGTGTTAAACGCATTTCGTCATCTGCTGAATGTAACGTCGCCGGCGACGTTAACTTACAAAATCATTCTGTTTACCATAAGAAAGCTGATTTGGTCTTAATCCTTTCGGGTGAGGGCTTTTGTATATAAAGCTTTATCACCATTCAATATATCGATTTTGAAAAAATCCTCGGGGCCGCACTATTTTGCCAAATGTGCCAGTGTCTCCTTTAATAGGTACTTCAAATTACACTATTGGCAAATAGAAATGGGCAAATTATAGAATTTAAATAATTCACATGATTACGTGAGAGAAAAGGATAAAAAATGTGGTTTGGTAAAAAAGAAACTTGTTATTGAATAGGCACAGCAATACAGGGAAAAGTCAACAGTTGGGTATTTACATAAAGACCCTCACAGCTACAACTTTTTTTAGAATTGACACAAAATACTGCAAGTTAAAACTTTCAAATCTGAACTTTTTTTCTTCCACATCATTTGTTTGGAAATAAAATGGTGGACTGTTCTTCAACCTGTTTATGGTACACTAGATAAGCTAGTACAAAGGCAGCATGGACAAGGCTACTGGTGCTTGTAAGGTGTATAATTGCATCTTGAAGAGTATGTGGCAGCTGTGTCCGACTGTATGTATGAACCCCCCTATAGGGATTAACAATCCATGTGTGATATCGCCCATGTAATAATAGTACCTGTAAGGAACAAACAAAGTCACAGACATTTTAATCATGAGTCAAACTATTCCGAATAAAGCAGTCGGAAAATATTTTGTTTATACCTCATAAAAGTCTCCTACTAGTTATAGAGTGCCAAACAATTCAAATAGTTATCAATTCCTAATAACTTTAAAAAGTGGCAAAAGAGTTATAACAATCACAACTGCAGTCCTTGCATAAAAGAAAACAGGGCTTGCTTTTGTGTCCTTTCAGCTGACATCAGAACCTCAGTAGATAAAAATGAAGAAAGTCTTGATTGGGTCAACTTTGTAGTAGTGGATTGTGCGTTCTTATACTGTCCCTTCAGTGTCTTAAACATACATGGTAAGATGTGTAATGTATAGATGATAAAATTCTCCATTGATGGGAATGTTCTGTTTAAGGCATATACACCTTTTTTTTTTAAGAGGGGCCCCATTTTTTCAAAATGTTGAGGTTTTTTAACATGTTGATTGGTAACTGGCTAGTAAGCCTTACACATGAATGGTTAAGCTCAAACTTTCAATTTTGAAAAAAACAAAAAATTAAGTAATTTTGTAATTAGAATAATTAATATCGGTGATCTCCGATAATACTTCAAGGGCTGCTGGGAACGGCCTTCCAATATGAAATAGCCAGCAAATAGCACCATATACGTGTCTAGGCTCATCCATTAGTTGTTTTACTGGTGAAGGCAAGTCAAGTAGAGGTTATTTTCTTGAGGTGGCACATTTCATCATGGATGGACATACACTTAGCATTTCCAGCTCTGTTGTTAAGTACAATATGGGATCCCAATTCTAATTCCAAAATTGCTTATTTTATGATAAATATGCATTTTTGAGCATTCAAGATTCAAGATTTCAAGATTCAATTTATTCAGCACAACATATCGTACGTGACAGAAATGTATAATACAGTATATTATATGATAATACATAATACATGAGGTATCATTGAAAACTGTACTAAGATGAACAGGTGCGGGATATGATATGCTAGGACCAGTAATGGACAACCCAAAAGGGCTTATTATTATTGCTGGCCCTGTAATATATACTCATTCGCAGGTGTAGTTTTTTAGACAATTATCAACAAAACTGTGCAAAAATATCAAATTTTGAAAATTGGGGGCGCTCTTCAAAATGTGCTGTTATTGCTTTAAGCTCAAGCACTGTCGGTCAACTCACCCTAAAGATGCGCTTAGTCTTCCTTGGCCTCCTTGGCATTATCCACAGGGCCATCTACTTCATCTACACCTCCTTCTTCAGGAGGAGCAGACTTCTCGGGAGATTCGTTGAGTCGCACTACTTCAGGGCTGACTGCGTCTGCTGCATCTTCACCTTTTCCTTTTTTCTTTTTGTTCATCTTCTTGGAACTCTTGCTCACAAATTCCTAAAATTTGAATTTAATAAATCTAATATTACAGTAAATTGTTCTAAAGGTATGTGGTAAAGGGCAGGGTCGTATGCAGGATTTATTTTGGGGTGCAGGACTTTGAAAAAGTGGACCTAACCACCCTAAAAGGTCCTTATTTTGACTTTTTTAACTTCTTATTATTACCAAAAAGTTGACTTTCTTGTCAAAATTTCTCTAAAATTTGGACCTTTTTATAAAAAAATTCAGCAATGTCTCAAAAAAAAAAAGGATGCCACACATTTTTAGGGCCATTGACATTCTTCTTCAATGCAACTAAATTAAAATTAGCATGGCATCAAGTTTAGAGGCCTATTGGTCAAGATCTGACCAGAAGTGACCCTAAAACTAAGTGAGCTGATTTGGCATAACTGGGTTTAGGAATTGACCTCTAATTTTCAATAACTTACCATGAGTGACATGTCCATGAAGTACGGTTTCTCCGCTGAGCCATCATTGATCCTAGTGTCTTCACAGAAACACAGTAACAATGTGTCTACTGCCATCTGAAACATTTAGTCAATAAACTGTTATCAAAAAAATGCTGAAAAAATTATCAATTGATTACTACAGAGAAAGTCTATGGCCTAGTTTGTTAAGGATTTCCATTACCCTGGTGCAAGACAACCCTCTTGCCTATTTTCCTTTTTGATCTTACCCCATTTGTAATCACCTTGAGACATTTTTTTCATGATTGTACAATTAAACATATATGTATGAAGTACCTACATATAGTATGAGCATTGATGCAATATACAAAATGTTTTACCTATGGTAGATTGAGGATTTCCTACCATCCACAATATGCCCCATCTATTTCCAGAAAATAAAATGCCCCAATCCAAGATTCTACCATGTAGATGACAAAGAATATCACCTTTTTAATAAAAGTCAAGCTCAACAGTGCTCCAGAACAGGGTTGGCTGATAAATACCACGGTAATTTTTGGCTCGCTCCACTCGCAAAATCTATTTTTCTGGCCTTTTAAAGTCTTTTTAAGGTTTTTTAGGCTTTTGGAATTTGGGGCCCTCGCCCCCACCCACTAGTTACGGGCCTGATGTAAAGTAATGACTTATTATCTCTTTACTTTTTAATTATTCTTCATACCTACATGCATCTTTTACCTGCTCACATGGACTCTCTCACTTCTATTTTGCTAAACAATATTCCCTTTTTAAGGGTGCATCGGATGGTTTTCAGCAATTTGAGAATGAGATCGTCAAAAATATAATTCTTTCACACAGTATGTAAGCATATAGTGCAGTGCATTAAAACTTCTCTATCTGACCAAGCAGCCATATTGATAACATGTTCCAACAAAGCAGGGAACAAATGCCTCTTTTCCCAAATAACTGCCTCCAAATACCTACAGTATACAAAGTGTTAAAGGTGAGTGACCCGATCGATAACCTCATCCCTCCACTTTACTCCATCAAAATGGAGATTTTGGTATTAAGAAAGGTCACATTTTTGTTTACCCCGGTTAAATTTTAGGCCCGGAAAAATGTTTCCTTTTGATTCTAGGAACAAAAAAGTCTCCAAATGTGGTTGACCACATGAATTAACACACGCTGTCTTATCGGCCAATTTAGTATACATTTTTGCTTCTAATATCCAAATGATGAGACTGATTTAAAGAGACACTGGCAAATTTGAAAAATAGTGCACCCTCAAGATTTTTCAAAATCGATATTTTTGCATGGTTGTAAAGCTTTTATATACAAAAGCCCTGACCCGAAATGATTAAAGACCAAATCAGCTTCTTTATGGGTAAACAGAACGATTTATGTAATTTACGTCGTCAGCGACTTTAAATTCCAGCGACTGACGAAATGGGGGCGTGTAACACAAGAACACTCAACGCCTTGGTGCATTATTTCCCATGCTGATGCACACTGTTGACGCTGTCTATAAACCTTTTGGTGGTTTTTATATCAGTGAGTACGAGTCAAAATATTAATGTAATATACACATTTGTTGATTAAAGTTATGGGGAAAACTTAAAGTTGACCTACAAATTACCTGGATGTCCTTTATCCTCATATCGTATCAACTTCCCTATCTGTTTTGGGTGTATGTTATTTTTTAGTGTAAAATATACCTCTTTTCTTCCAATGGCCTAGACTATCATCTGAGAGCAAATTGAAGAATTTCATATTTTGTGAATGGTGCAAGTGCCGATTTTAACTCAAAATTTGTGATTGGATTTTTTTTGGTGATCTTCTTTGCATGTTGAAGAGAAAGCAACATATTAAATATGCCATCATCGGTCACCCCCCTTTAAGGCACATTCTATTGGCATTTTAACATCTGTTGGTCTATAAGTTGGCAATATTCCAAAAAAATATCTAAGTGCTTACAGCAGAAATTGAGAAGCAAAAGTGTAGAACAGCAAAAAGTGAGAATATTCTACCAACCAATAATCAATAACAAAATGATTTCTGAACTTTTCTTAATAACTAAAACGCTTAATGCTGGCAGGATGTTTATTCCCAAGATTTGGACTGCGGACACTGAAAGACCTATCAGAAATCAACCTGTTGGTCCCAGGACAACTGTACTTTGTCTGGTCTGAAGTGACGACGCGCACGTAATAACCCAGGCGCCTTTCAGTTGCAGTGCCCTTGTGCTTTGCCTATGAGCACGGTTTTGAAAGTCCCTTCATATATACACACACGCTTTGCCACTTCGTACGTTGGAGCTGGACAATAGTGTAGGGCTATGTGTCTCAACTGAGCATCTGCCCTCTTTAAGTGGAAAGTATTAAAGAGACAACTGGCAAACATTTGAAACTAGTGTGCCCTCAAGATTTTCAAAACTATATTTTTGCAATGTTTATTACAAAAGCCCTCACCCAAAAAGATTAAGACCAAAATCACTCTTCCTATGGGTAAAAGAACGATTTTATAAAATTTAACCGTCGCCGTGAATGTTAATTTCAGCAACTACGAAAAATGGGCGTTTAACACAATAACACGCAACGCCGTATTCATGTTTCCCACCTATGCACACTGTTTGAGTGGTCTATTTATACGCGTTGGTGTTTTAATTCAATGAGTACCAGTCAAAATATTTTCAGTATATACCAGGTTTGTTTGATTAAAGTTATGGAAACTTAAAATTTGGCCTACAAATTACCTATGATGGTCTTATTATCCCTCATATCACAAATGTCCCTATCTGTTTTGGGGTATGGGTTATTTTTACTGTGTTACAATATTCTCTGTTCTTTCCAAGTGGCCTAGGCTTTTAATCATTTTGAGAGCAATTGACGAAATTTCATATTGTGTGAAATGTGCCAGTGCCGCTTTAAAAGCTAAAAGCAATCAGGTAGATATTTTGGTGATAGCTCATTTCTGTGACTTAAACATCTAACACAATTTTGCTGTTGTAAATGCTTTCTGAAATGTGTAAAAATGCATAAAGAGGTGAAATGCCATACAAAAACAGGTGCATTTGAGGTGCAATAAATCTAAGATTCCATAAGATTATCATATGGCTAATAATCCTCTCTCAATAAGAGGATTTATTAAGAAATAAAGGGTGACACAGTATTATTTATGGGCAAAAAATGTGTCCGAGGTTGGAAGAACTAAATAATGGGCAATGCACAGCCCAGCCCATTATTTTGAAGTTTTTTTCCGAGCCCATAGATGATACTGCAAACAAATGATCGCAGAATAATCAGAATGCTGCATTTTCAGTAATGGGCAGCAGAGGTAAAAGAATTTGTAATAAAGATATTTTGGCTGGCTCTAACAAAATGGGTATTATCCCTTGTTTGTTGAATCATGCTAAATAATGTGCAAAAACAGGTAGAGAAGTTGCCTACTTGTCAGGAGGTTGTGTTAAAGCCAACAGATAGTTACAATAAATGGCTTCTTGTTTGAATTATCACATAGAATTCAATAAAAAATGTCCATCATCCAAAAAACTGAATCGTGATTTGTGCTGGTTCAAAATTCATAATTGAAAATTGCTATTCTGATTTGTAACATAAATTATTATATTAAAGCTTTAAAGTTAATGGTTGAATAATTTTAGCCTCTAGTGCATTGAAAAAAAATACATCGGTCCTCGGACCGCTGTGTCGCCTGCCGTCGCGGTTAGTGAATGTAGGCCTAACCATGACCTTTGACATGTGACCTTGGACCTCATAAACAATAGGGTTTTGCATGTAAACTCCATAAACCAAGTTTGGTTCCAATTGAACCTTTCAACTGTTCAAATGAGGTCCAATTTTCTATTGTTCAGCCTTACAAACAGCAAACTTGACCTCACATAACCTTTGACCTGGTATGTGACCTTTGACCTCATCAACAAATGAGGGATCCCATGTTGCACCTATTGGTAAACTCAAGTTTGGTTCCAATTGAACTAATTTTACATTTCACCTATCTTAACACTGACCTCATGACCTTTTTGAACCTTGTTAATGTGACCTTTGGACCTTGGTATGTGACCTTGACCTCATCACAAATGAAGGGATCCCATGTTGCCCTATGATTCAAGTTTGGTTCCAACTGAACTTCACTTTTACCAAATGAGGTCAATTTTACATTTTTCAGCCCTATTTGACAACTTTAACCTTGGCATGTGACCTTTGACCTCATAAAAAAATGGGGATGCCATGTTGCGAAGAACAGTGATCCAAGTTTTGGTTGGTTAAATTCATCAAAGTATGATGATATTACAGGCAAATGTTAAGAAGCCCTTTTCTCACAACAGCCAATCACAACAAACAGACTCAACAGACATCACAACGACATCAACCACCAGACTACAGTGGACAAAGGGATCACTATTTTGGATGATGATAATGGCACAAGCCTTGCAGGGGCGTGTGCCAAACTGACGCAAGTGCAATTTTCAATTTAAGCCCCTGCGATGCAGAAACTAAATATTCAGACCTTAGGCCCAGAAAAAACACAGTTTGTCTCAGAGATCGTGCCGCATCTGTTTAAAATTGGTTTTTGACCGCATAATTTTGTTTTTACGGTTTTCCTCACTTTAAATTTTTTTTTTTCAAAAATGTCAAGAAAAAAATGAAAATGGCTAATAAAATTTATTAAAAATTAAAAAAAAGTGGGCCAAAAATGCATTTAAAAAAAAGAAAAAAAAACGCATTTCAAAAAAAAAAAAAAAAAAAATGAATAATTTTAGCCTCTAGTGCATTGAAAAAAAATACATCGGTCCTCGGACCGCTTGTGTCGCCTGCCGTCGCGGTTAGTGAATGATAGGCCTAACATGACCTTTGACCTTGATATGTGACCTTGGACCTCATAAACAAATGAGGGTTTGCATGTAAACTCCATAAACCAAGTTTGGTTCCAATTGAACTTCAACTGTTCAAATGAGGTCAATTTTACATTTTCAGCCTTACAACTTGACCTCACATAACCTTTGACCTTGGTATGTGACCTTTGACCTCATCAACAAATGAGGGATCCCATGTTGCACCTATGACTCAAGTTTGGTTCCAATTGAACTAATTTTACATTTTCAGCCTATCTTACAACTTGACCTCATGACCTTTGACCTTGGTATGTGACCTTTGACCTCATCAACAAATGAGGGATCCCATGTTGCACCTATGATTCAAGTTTGGTTCCAACTGAACTTCAACTTTTCAAATGAGGTCAATTTTACATTTTCAGCCTATTTTACAACTTGACCTTGGCATGTGACCTTTGACCTCATAAAAAAATGGGGGATGCCATGTTGCACCAGTGATCCAAGTTTGGTTTAAATTCATCAAAGTATGAGGATATTACAGGCAAATGTTAAGCCCTTTTCACAACAGACATCAACAACAGACATCAACAACAGACATCAACAACAGACATCAACAACAGACATCAACAACAGACTACAGTGGACAAAGTGATCCCTATGTTGGATGATGAATAATGGCACAAGCCTTGCAGGGGCGTGTGCCAAACTGACGCAAGTGCAATTTAAATTTAGCCACTGCATGAGAAACTAAAATATGCAGACATTAGGCCCAGAAAAAAAAACAAGTTTGTCTCAGAAGATCGTGCGCATTATGTTTAAAATTGGTTTTTGACCGCATAATTTTTTTTAGGTTTTACTCACTTTAAATTTTTTTTGTCAAAAATGTCAGAAAAAAATGAAAATTTGGCCGCGAAGCGGCCGAAAAATTGAAAAAAGTGGGCCAAAACCAAAAAATGCATTAAAAAAAAGAAAGAAAAACCGCATTTCGCATTAGCATTTTTCACATTTCTTCTGAGACAAACTTGTTTTTTTTTTGGCCTTAACCTAATTCAAAAACGCTATTGCAGTAGACATTTTTAACAAAAAAAACTATGTCATGAAATTCAATGCAGTAATGTTTCTAAAGAAAAAAGAACACACCCACTGACCATAAAATGAATCTAACCAAAATAATTTTCCTAAAAAAAAAGATACAAAAATGCTAAACAGAGAACACGTACGTAACGCCCTCATTTCGTCCACTATCAAAATAGCATCGTGGTAACCGTGGGGTAGCTGCGTGTCTACTCTGGTACTGTCTACACCATATCCACCTTCTTTCTACCTAGTGGGCAACTACAGGGTAGCCATTGGGGTAGGTCAGCAGAGTAGCCACGTCACTGTATACCTAATAACTGTGTACTTTGTAAGCCCTATCTTTCAGCTACCGCCTCGCAATTAGCCCAGTGTGTACTGTGCAGTAGTTGCCGCATAGGCTACCACGCGAGTAAGAAAACGGCCGTGTAAGCATTGATGAATACCAGTTAATCAAAGTATATGCTTACTTCCTGTGTGAAAGAATCATGATTGTTACAATAAAACTCAAAATCTGATCATACCGAAAAATGCCTATTTTTGGTTTGTTGTATTATTTTTTGTAAAGCTAAGGAGAAGAAGCCACTTCTAAAACCACCAGTGTCACCTGCTTACGCGATCCACCTTAGCTTCACTCTCTGCACAAGTTGACCTCTAATGACCTTTGACCTTGGTATGACACCTTCAAACCTTCCATGACATGCAGGTCTCCATTCACTCTTTGCACAGTTTCGCCATTTGCCTAAAGAGCCTCAAACTAGCAGCAATCGAATGGAGCATTTCCACAACAGTTCGGTTCTCACAAAATCATTGACCTTGCAAGAGGTGAATGCATCGTTATATAACACCTTCATTTATTGAGGCTCTCCCTGCAAATGGCAAACCGTGCAAAGGGCCAATGGTGCAAAAACCGGTTGACTTGGAGTTTGATGGCATTGGAGTTAAGGTGTCCACGCACAAGCAAATCAAAAAGGAGGATACCAGAAATACACGCACGTACACACACACACACACACACAGATATACGGATTGACAAACAGTATTTGTATATGCTTGCAGGAGGCATATACAATTCTTGCAGGTAACACAAATACCAGAAAACTCATGCATCTTCTGAACTTTATTGCTAGCAAATTTAATGAAGTGACTAAAGTCCAGAAAGAATTCCCATCATTTCAAAAATCGTGCAAACTTTCTTTTCCATGCATAAAATTTCTTAACAGTAGTCTATTACTACTATATTGATGATCAAAATAATCCATGCAGTAAATGTGTGAATTTAGGTCAACATGCTGGATAATCATTTGTATCAAAGGCCTTTTGAATCACATAGCAATGTCTTGACAACCATTATGATAAAATCAAAATTTGTAATTCCTGAACTCTTGCATAAGCACTTCACAATTTGTTGAAGCCTTTTAACCCTAGTCTTGAGTATTTTTTGCAATGACAGGAAAACCTTGGGGTATTGCAAGATTTTTCTGCCGTCGCCAAAAAAATGCTCAAATGAAGGAACAAACAACTTTGGTTTATTGTAGGACCATCATTTGTGCTCATTTTAGTTTAGAAATTTGGACTGTACTAATTTTCTCAAGGGTAGATTAAGCCATCAAAGTGGCTGGGAAGGGGTGCAACCTCTGAGATTTTGTTTTTCTCACTTCAAAAAATTCTTATTTAACAGATACAAACATGAAAATTGCTTTGAAGGTCAGAATAGCTTTTTCCATTCATACAAAACAAAGCCAAAAATGGGAAAAATTCTGTGTTTGTACGATTTGGGGCTTTAAATTTAAAATCTGCTTGTTTTCACCATATTATCAGGCAATTTTGAACTTCCTAGAAAATAACATTGTAACATCACAAAGAGAAATGTTGGTACTTTTTTGCCATCCAAAGAAAGATGAGGCCCACAAATATACATAGATACCAAATTTGCTACCATTGGATGTTTTGTCCTGCAATATAAGGCAAAAAAATTGTCTCAGAAGAAATGTGAAAAATGCAAATGTGAAATGCACTTTTTTTCCTTTTTTTTAGAAAAATGCTAATGTGAAATGCAGGATTTTTTTTGCATTTTTGACCCACTTTTTTCATTTTTACAGCCACTTTGCAGCCAAATTTTCATTTTTTTCTGATTTTTTTTTTTAAATTGAGCAAAAACATTAAAAAAAACTATAGACCAATTTTAAACAAATACACAGTCTTTTGAGACAAACTTGTTTTTTTTCTTGGCCTTATGGGGGGGGGGGTGCAAACCCATTGATGAACTAAAACATGCAAAACAGCTTGATCTCTACTTTCCTGCAATAATACATCAGATTAGGTTGTCAAGACAATGTTATGTGAAATAATTAAAACAACTTTCCTTGACCATTTTTGCAATTCGAAAAACAAAAGAAAATTGGAGAGTATACTTTGAACAAGATGCTCATTCAGTTCATTTCCATATCATTTTTCCACTGAACTCTGACCTTTCAACCTTGACCTACCTCATACACACTTAAGAAGCAAGATGATGTTAGGTATGCAAATATGCATCCAATAAAAAGAGATACAGCGTAAAAGAGGAGTTCTTCGTCAAGCTAAATAAGGAAATTAAGTAAGTAAAACATACAAGAATGAAATCAGTTATCACAGACATAAGAAATATCACCTTGTCAAAGAGGAACAAGCTCATGCTGACAATGACATCTTTTAGTCAAAGGAGTTTAGTGTTGCAGATTTCCCTTGTGCTATCACGTTAAGATTGGTCGTGTTTTATCAAACATTTTCATTTTAAAGGGATGACCCAATTTAAAGGTCCATGGCCCGATCGCTAATAGCCTCATCCCCAGAAGCCCCAGATCTTACCGGAAGTGGTCAACATTTAGTGATATACAGAAGAAGGCTACTATTTTTCTAATTTACCCTGTGAAATGTAGGGCTAAAGGATGTCTTGTTTTGGAGTGAGTATGAGCGAAAAATATGTGCCCCATTTTGGTCGGACCACAATATTAATTTTTACACAGTTTTCTACGGGTTACAAAATCAGTTTAAGCTCTCGACACAAAACGATGAAATATCGGCCGCGAAAAAATCTTTACAGATGGGGTTTTTGGAGGTGAAGCCCAATTTCTAAGCAAGAAAGTTCATATTCTTTCAAATCGGGCCATTCCGCCTTAAGTCTTCATACACTTTTCATTTGATAGAATGGCCTTCACCCCAAAATCCCATCTGTAAAGTTTCGCGCCGATATTTCAATCCGTTTTGAAGTGAGAGCTAGAATAAACGTGGATTTTGTAATCCCATAGCGGACGTAACTGTGTAAAATTAATAGGGTCGAACAAAATAGGAGCATATTTTGCGCTCATAACATCCAAACCAATACATTCCCTTTAAGCCCTAAGATTCACAGGGTTAAATTAGAAAAATAATAGCTTTCTTCTGATACCAAAATGTTGACTACTTCTGGTAAAATCTGGGGTCCCTGGGGATGAGGCGATTGGACCATGGCCCTTTGGCAAGTTGTTCTTGTACTGGGTAATGTCCAATATCAATAAACATAGATCCAGAATTTCTAGATATCTATACTTCAAAACAAAATGAGGTGCATTTTTGGGTGAGCTGGGGGGTCTGAACATAATGGATTATTGGAAGCCATAGTCAACATGAGCTTGTCCATATCTTGAAACATGATGCACCAAAGGTGAAGCACTACGAGATCAACCAAAAACTTAATATTTGATTTTCTCTTCTACATTCCATCCATTCTCTCAGTCCGTCTGATTGGTTCGTATTGCAGGACACAACATGAGATAGCCCCTGAGTAACCAATCAAACTGGCGCTTCTATATCTCTGTGTACCGCCATTCTACCGTATCTCTGTTTAGTACACAGTTAATACCATCACGGAAGATTCACTTTTGTACATAACATTTTGAAACACTTTAGGCTAGAAGCCTTATACCGCCCTCCTACCTCGTAGACGGACAGGAAGCAACACGCAAATATATTTAGGCGAAAATGCATGATGAAATGGCTATGGGCACAGCGTAAAAATACAGCGGGATCATTCTGTTAATGTGATAACATAATGGGGAAAGAAAAAAAAGGGGAAAAAAAATGGACAAAAAGAGCTAATCATGGCTGTATAAAAGAATTAAGATTTTTTTTGTGAGGTCAAGCATAATTTGGTTGAGATCTGCTATAACTAACAATAATTTTGTTTACTTCATGAGAATTTCAACTAAAAAGTATAAAAAAACTACCATCCCCCTGAAATAAGCCATTGATGAAAAAAACATAATTGACAAATGAAAGTTGAAATTTTAAGCAGACATATGAGCTAGTAAACTCAATTCCCTTGTGCAGTTCGGTAGCTTTATCACCAAGATATTAATAAAATACACCCCCCTGGTGTTGGGGTATATATGATACCCATATCACACAAGGTAGTTCAAGTCAATATATGTACCAAGTACACCCCAACTGAACTGTTGTCATTGGTTAGATGAGCTTAGTGGAACTTCGTAGTGAGAGGATGTTATGGTAACTTAATGTGTGGGGTAGTCCATTTGTGATGAGAGGGGAGTACTTTGGACAGTTCCATTATGAGGATGGAGGTACATATGTTGTATGCAAAAATAAATATCTTTGTCTTGCCATGAAAATAAAATAACTGGCAATGAAGACGATGAAAAAGAAAAACCCTGTTCTCGGATGGACGGTCTTTGGAAGTATGGTTGGTCAGTCGACACTTTTTTACACTCATGACTATAACGTTCAAATAAAATAATCACATGAGCATGGATAAGGCAGAAAACCAAAATTGGGGTTCACAAGTACTTTTGCATTCATAATTAAATTAGTCAAGATATGGTTAATTCAACCATTTTATGAATCCTGAATATTGTTAAAAAACAAACCAAAACAAATATGGGGTAGTCTGTGTACCAAATAAACCCACACACAAAAAAAACATGCCAGATTTCAAGGGAATTGGACCGGACCGTTAGATAGAGTGTTTTCTTTTTCGTCACATGCGGGGAGTGTATTTTTTGGATTGAAAATGGAGTTCAGTTAAGGCAAGAGCACTTAGCAAAATAACATAAAAGCAGCACTATTTTTGCCAATTAGTCAGTCTTGCGTTTACAGCTAGCAAATAGTACTCCACTCAATATAAAAACACTATAATCCAAGGAGTTCAGACCTGGAGTCCGAGTGGTGTTGTTTGGTAGCCATTACTATGTAAAGGAAGATACACAATGACTTAAAAATAACTGAATTAAATTAATGATACCTGACTGTTGCTTAACCACAAAACAAAACCATGTGTAATATTTTCAAACACCAAAATCTTTTTGTGCTATACCTTGATTAGTACGACATATGTTAAAAGTTACGATTTTTTATCTTGCAAAATAAAAACTTGCCAGTTATTACAAGTATCTTACTTTACCATGTGAATGCAAGAAGGTCGTAAAAATAATAGCTGCCTGTCAGAAATTTTATTCAAATATAATATTATGGTCAGTCTTGGTCAGTTTCTCTTAAAATTGTTCTTCAGGCGACTGTTGCTGAAAGAACTATTCAAGAACCATGTGCGACTCAAGGAAAGATCAGGCTGAGAGTTACCTTGCTACATTGGCAGCACACAGATGTATCACATGCAGCACACAGATACATACACGCAGCTTTGCACTTACAAACTTCTTGCACTCACCCGAGGACTTGTGTCCTGCACATCGATTTTAAAGGGGGGTGTTGGCATGATTGAAATTAGCTTGCTGTACTACAATTCATTACACTGATTTGGAAAATGATTTGCTGTTTCTTTGATGTGTGTGAACATTTCTGGAGAATCCCCATGTCATTTTATTGACTGCTTTCTGGTGGCAGTGACATCACTATGAACACCATTCATGTTGTGCATCTGGCAAGCTTTTTGGCAATTTTGAAAAATGCATGGTTAAGCATTATCAACTCACATGACCATTGCCTTTGTTGTTTCTATAGACATGTTTAAATATTTTGATCTGGACAGGTGCTAGTGGATAAAACCTCACTGTATGTATCGGTCATGGTCAGCAACTCAAATAACAGGGCATGACCAGTGTTTTGTGGTTCTTTTTCTCTTTTCTATAGACATGTTTTTAAAGATATTGATGTGTGTTTGTGAAGGTGCTAGGTGGGTATTAATACACTGAATCGAAGGGGAGCACTCGAAAGGACACCCTCTACGTCGCGCCGCCGCCATACTGGGGCGGCATCCCGGGCAACCAAACAACAGTAACACACACGCCGCATTTATTGCTTTTAACGAAACAAAAAATAAAGCCCATAATAATGATAATACGAAATTTACAACCTACCTTTGGGCAATGTTAACAAATTCACAGTTTATTTCCATGGTTTTGGTAAGGTATGATTGTCCAGGGACTGGCCTAAACGGGAATTCCAGGGCAAGTGCTTCTGTTGTTGTAAAAATTGAGGTTATCTGCCCACTTGCTGCGGGACTGAGAAATGAACGCTTTATGGTTAGAACGTTGTTAAAAATTGGTAATAGCAGGCCGCGTTGAGAAAAAAATAATTTTTCGTAAAATTTTTCAAACATCCAGACAAAAATAAAGTAACAATAGAATGTTGCATATAGTAGTGTACGTGAAAACTTGACTAGTTCCCAAAAGACCCGATCGTAGTGATTGACAACAACGTGACATCTTACCGATTGCGGGTTGTTGGTGTTTTAGAAAGGACAACTTCAGTGCCCATGTTGATCGATTTCGGAGAGGCTGAACAAATTTTAATTAGTCTCGTGTGTGCATGGAATGTGCTACGCCGGGACTATCAGTACACGTGAAAATGACTGGCGAGTTACAATGTGGTATTTAGGACGGAAATGGATACGATGATTGTTTCATTTGTGTCATTAGCGATGTGAATTCGACGCAGTTCGTGTCACATTTTGTAACTTTTTATCGCTATTTGTGCAAGGCCAAGGAAATTTAAAATTTTTTTACTGGCCAGCCGCCCATGATGATATACAAAATGGATAACAGGGAAATAGTGTTGGTTTTTTTTTTTTTGACGTTCAGAACTGATCAAATTATCGCTTCTTTGTGGTAACCCGTACAACGTAAACGCGGGGCGTTGTATAACGCGAAATGCAAAAGATGCCCCCCCCAGTCATGGACGGATGGGAGTGCGCCGGCCCACGGAAGTGGGGCGTTAATAGTCGCCGTCGGATCTGTATAGCTCAGCTGTATATACCAGTCATAGTCAGCAACTCAAATACTCAGGCCATTACCATGTTTTTGTTTTCTACAGATATGTTTTTAAAAGACCACTATCCGTGATTTGCTAAATCAGGAAAATCGAAAAAATCATTCAAACAATCAGTTTTTTTTGCATGTCTGGAACAAGTGTAGTATCCTAACATATCCTCCAAATGATAGGACCAGAAGCACCCTAATAAGGACAAAATCTGTTGATATTTTAGGCAATAGGTCCGTTCGGACACTCCTACAACAACGTAATTGAATGGAGATAGTATTTGAAAACTGCCGTTTTTTTTCTTCCTTTTCTGTCAATTCTTCAGTTGGAAAAAGTAACTTATGAGAATTCTAACAGGCGTGTCCTTCATTTTAGCTATTCCTGCAAATTTCAAAATATTTTGATTCTTTCGGAATAAACACTGATGTGTCTTTAAAGTATTGATTGAACGGTGCTAGGTGGATTGAGTAATAGCTCAGCTGATGTCGCCAGTCATAGTCAGCACTCACATACCAGGACTTACCATTGCTTTTGTTTTATATTAGGACATGTTTAAATATTTTGATCTAAAGGTGCTAGGGGATTAACACCTCAGCGGTATGTTTGCCAGTCACTATCAGCTACTACATACCAGGCTACATGTATTGTGTTTTCTTCTTAGCCATGTTTAAAGATATTGATCTGCCAGGTGCTAGGTGAATTAACACCTCAACTGTATGTAACAGTCATAGTCAGAAACTCGCAAACCATGCATACCACTGGTATTGTTGTTTTCTATAGACATGTTAAAGATATTGATCTGACAGGTGCTAGGTGGATTAACATCCCAACTGTATGTAGCAGTCATGGGAGAAATACCTGAAATTTGTGTATTATATTAGCAAACTCTGAAATTGTGTACATGTTAGACGCAAGCGAAAGTGATTGTTGTTAGTTAGTTAAACCAAAGTTTTAAATCTGGTTTTGTCCCCATCAACGTGGGTGCGCCCGGATGCACCTCAAACTCAGCAATAATGCTGTGTGAGGATTTATGGAGCAAAAGATAATTGACCGGATCACTTCTGACGCCAATCCACAGTTTCGACAGTGAGGCCTAGCCTTTGGGCAACTCGCCCACCATACAACGACAGAATGTTGCTGGAGGCCACCAAGCTCCCAGAGCTGAGGGCAATTGTAGGTAGATTTGTCTTTTTAATTCTACAGGGAAACAGCTACCCTTCCTCATCAGATTCCTTAGAAAATCGATGGGGGTAACGGGTTAGCCGCCGACAACTTGGCCCTGGGAAAGGTTTAGTACTGGTTACAGGATACCAGTAGAGGCATCAAAGGAAACCTGACTGAATGATTGTAGTATCGGTTAATTTCAACATTTGAATATCTTCTATGTCAAACTCCCCTAAGTGAGTTAAGTTTATTTCACATTCAGAACAAAATCATCTCCCTATTAAAAATGTGTGTTAAAACAGATGATAATGGTTGACTCTAGTCAAAACGATGATGGGTGTGTGTAAAATATTAACCTAATGTGTGTTAAAATGAGTAAACGACGATGGGTGTGTATAAAATATTAACCTAATGTGTGCTAAAACGAATAAACGACAATGGGTGTGTATAAAATATTAAACTAATGTGTGTTAAAATGAGTAAATACATATATATGTATCTTTACTGTACTTCGTCTAGGCGGTGGCGACCAAGAAATCCGTAAAAGCGAAATCTTGATGAAAATGATTTTTGGATATGTTAATTATATACTTTCTTATTCCAAATCTGTTATTATTTAAGAATCGACTCCACTGTAAGGGTTATTTCTAAAATGAAAAATGGATGAGGACGACGTCATATATAAGTCATGACCCACGATCGACCCACATCAAAGCGCCCACATCAGCTTGTGGTTTGTGTCTGTATTCCTGTAATCTATTTTGATTCATTTTGGTGCATTGCTATATTGAACAAGGCTTGGCCGCCATCACCTGACTTCTGTATTTAATTATCTATTTCTGGTCTGGGCTACCTAAAGATAAATGTTATGATTGATCTATTATTGTTAAAATACCTAAACATGTATCTCTGTATCTTCACTGTAATTTGTCTCTAATTATCTATTTCTGGTCTGGGCTACTTAAAGTGACAGGAGGAGATTTTTTTGATACAATTTTCTCTCAATTTGCACTCGATCGGTTGTAGACCACCTACCGAGAACATTTCAAAGGTTTATTGGACAAACAAGCATGAAAGAAAATCACAAACCTTGTTTTTAACTGGCCTGGAAGAAGCCGTGCTTTGAATTTCTGTCGTGCACGACAGAAATTACTAAATCATCATCTCATTACTTAAAGATGGCGTATTCGGCTTATTCACTTCAGGTGTGATCTAATACATTGGTAAGCATTCCAAATATGCAAAAATCTGGGTTCGAAAAAAAAAAAAGTTGAGGGCGCTTCTCTCTGGAAATCTC
The DNA here is from genome assembly GCA_023653785.1 of Ophioderma brevispina. Classification (NCBI taxonomy): domain Eukaryota; kingdom Metazoa; phylum Echinodermata; class Ophiuroidea; order Amphilepidida; family Ophiodermatidae; genus Ophioderma; species Ophioderma brevispina. Next base: position 31,498 of record JAMKCH010052306.1, read on the forward strand.
CTCATGTCTCTTTAAAGATGAAGGTTACAATTGTTATCATGCACATAATTAATATTTCAATGACTTGGTCAACTACTAATGTCCTGATTTGGTCCATGTATCAGGAGTGTCAATCAAAGATCATTAATGATTAGAAACTGTTAAAAATGTTTTGCATGATTCAAGTAGTGAATAATTGACAGGGTTCCCACAAAATTTACACGATTTCAGGTGTTTTCTGTGCTCGGAGACACAATCAGGCAATCAATTGCACATCTGACTTAATTTTACGCAAAACTGACATCTGCCGTGCCCGACCAAACTTTAACCTCAAAGCCAACCGCAGCTCATGCCATATTGATTGACAGAACTTCAGTACATATGATTAACGATATTCGTGCCACACTCATCTTGTAACGAAAGCGAGTTTTAGGTGGCACTGTAAAACAGTCAAAATTATCTCTGATTTGCTCATTACATGATATTACCTTCCAAATAACCAATCAAAATAGTGCTTAGATACTGATGGATAGGCAGGTAGTGCCATACCAGGGGGTTAATTCCAAAATGGCAGAATGTGAATAGAGTCTATTGGCTGCCTAAATCTGTCCCCGAATACTTGGTTTTTGCAAAGGTTTTATTATGAAGTTTTAGCTTCAACATCCATCTGAATATAGTATACTCTAAAATTCATGGTAAATTTGACACAATCTCTTATGAGCAATGGCCCATCAAATTCCAGAGTTTTTCCTGTATTCTTTCTTCATTTGCCAGCTATTTATTTTAGGTTTGGAAATCTCTTTTTCCCAGATTAAAACCTCATGTGAGAACCCTGATATGATGTATGCTTACGATACCTTCTCGCCATTATTACCTGTGTAGGATAATTCTGTATGGAAATAGGCCACATCAAATTCAATAAGATACAATTCTGATTGTACCATTTAAAACAACAAATGACATTTACAATCCTTTAACTTTTAAAAAGGTCTAATTTAGGGCAGGGCGACACAAAAATCAGTTTGTCTTCATCTAAACTAGCTACCAAAAATATCGGAACCAGTTTTTGTACATACGACTGACAAGCAACCAGCTAATTGAAATATACATGTTGATACTGACGTTTTCCTTCCTCCTCTTTCATTAGAGCCTACATTCATCATAACAAAAAAAAAAAATATGAAGAAATGGCAAGCCGGTTGTGCTTCATGTTGAATTTCCAATTGTGAAATGACACTTGAAAGATTTCAATTGGCTTTGTGTAAATTTCATTGCATTTCTTTGTTATCGACCATGCTAATTTCAATTACATTTCCCTTTTCTTACAATTCATCAAAGTAGCTTGAATCATTCATTGTGTTTCCACGTACACTTTTGAATAACCATAAAGTGCCATTTTAGAAAAATGAAGGCTTCAGTCTTTGAACCACCAGAGGTTGTCATTTCGCACTCAAATTCTTGACTAATGGCTCACATAATGATGAACCTTTGGTAAATAAATATATATTCTACTTTAGCTGCTACTTGTCAGTATTTTTAGAACATTATCAACCTTTCTAGAACTGGTCAGTTACCTTGTGTTAGGTTTATTAAACATTAAAGAACTGCAAGAACAGTACAATGTGTGTATATTATACTTTTTGATCACCTAATGACCTTAAAAATTTTTCAGCACTTTTGTTTATACCGCGTGTGATGTAATTCCATTTTACACTCGCGATTCTAGCCACATTTTGTGCGCCACGGATACATCACGTACTGCGCCCGCTGCGGTAGTGGGGTTGCTTACAGTTGTGCCCGCACTATTCTATATCGATTCGCGGTGTGAATCTTGCCAATTTGGTGATGAACAAAGTATAGAACACATTTCTGCTAAGGCAGAGTGAGATGCATACAGTCTAATTAAAAATTTCTTGGACACTGAACAAGTCTTGTGTACATGCAGAAAGCTACATATTTTTGGCACACATTGGACAATCACACATCATGCCCGGGGGGTACTCGACCCAAAATTGGGTACGGGTGTGCGTCCACCGGGTAAAAAAATCGACCCATGTTTATAGTGACCAAATTGTACAAAAATATGACCCATTTATATAGTTGGTTCCGAAATTTCGACCCATTTATATAGTTGGCTTTGAAATTTCGCACCATTTTCATAGTAATCTTAGCAAAATTGGTCCATTTTCATAGTAACTTTTCCAAAAATCAGAAAATCAACCATTTTCTTTGTGATTTTAGCAAAAATCAGATAAATTGACCCATTTTCATAGTAAAATGCGACCAAAAATTGAAAAATTGACCCATTTATATAGTAGCAATGACCTCAAAAAGTGACCCATCTTTATAGTAGCCTGGTGGGAAAAATGACCCATTGTTATAGTAAGGCGTGAAAATGTGACCCATATCAGCGGCACATATGTACCTACCCTTTTCCACTGAGTACCCCCCCGGGACATCATGTACGTTGTTTGCTAGATGCAATCAGTTCACACGAACATTTGTTAAATTTTGTCCAACAAATTATTAATCTGATTGCAAACACCAACACTCTTGGTCCGCTCAAAGCACTGACTATTAAAAGTGTTACAGTGTTCAATTGAACTATTGAAGGAGGAAAATTATTACCCCTATCCCCAATAAAAGTTGTGTTAGGCAAACATATTCCATTATATATTCAGTGTATATCTTTCTTGTCCTAACTGAAAATACTTGAGAAAAATGATAAATCATTTAAAACTTACCCCCATGATGACCAACCCTGACAGAGCCGTCAGAGCTACAACTGTTAGTTTGCCGAGGAACAAGACAAAGTCTCCTACACAGTTGATGGCTGTCACTCTCAAGGCATTTGATAGTAAAATTATAAGAGCCTGTGGAAGAGAATGTGTGAAAATAATTATGAAATACACTCACACTCAGCGATTTACTGAATAAAATTATACCAAAATTTTTCTTAAAGGTGCAACAAGAGATTTGGGGCATCCATATATATTATCAATCAATCAATCAATCAAATTTATTCATCACATAAGCAAAATACAGTGAGTAGCAATACAAAAGTTAAATAGCCAATATACGATACGATATGTGTGGGTACTAGAGTGTAAATATACGGTATTAACACAGCAAGTAACAACTGAAGTATTTACACTAAGCTATGTACATGCAATAGTGATGAATGAGGACACTGCTAAATTCAGAGTGTGAGGGTGCAGTGACCTCTTCAATTAAATAAACTTAAAATATGAATTAACATACTAGGGACAAAAACATACGACAGACAAACAAGGACAGGACAAAACAAAACAATGATGAACAATAAACAGTCATGTCCGACTGAATGAAGACGGGGGAAATAACAAAGTAGAGAGGAATGAAAGGAGAGATTAAGGTGTGATGACAGTATCATACGTGTTAACAAGATTTTTCTTAAGATTCCTTTTGAATGAGATGAGTGTACATTGCAGTATTGTTTGCCAAGACGGTATTGGCCATTTTTATAATAGTATGGTGAGCGTGTCTAGTTTCATAATTATGAGCGAGGGTGAATGTGTTAAAGAAACTATCTTTAATCCGGTCATGTTATGTTACATGTTATGTTACATGTAGTGATTTCATATAAATAAGACCCCAATAGATTTCTTGCCTTGTATTTGGCTAAAGAAATGCCTTGAAAGTGAAAATAAAAGGTGATTTTGATTTGCTTAACTTCAATATAAAACTTAGGCTTAATTTAATATTTGCCCCTCTACTAAATTAGAAATTTCACAATTTTTGTACCAAAAAATAATTCTCAGCTTAATCCTTTCACATGGGGATATTTTTTGATAGAGAGCTTTACATTAGTGAAAAAAAGCACAATTTTCATATTTTGGCGACACATTTTATGTGAAATTTCTCCTGTTGCACCTTTAAAATGCGAGTTTACACAGATCTCTACAAAGGTAGGGCAATAAATCTTTTCAAATGAACATCAGAAATGTTCGTAGCAAAATGCAACATACATGAGCATCCTTATACGCTTGTGTACCTTTACAAGTGCCTGCTAGTAACACGAATCATGCAAAGGTGAAATTAGTGCAAAGTGCTTCGCCCAATAGCTGCGTGTGATGACTCGTTGTTCAAACTGGACACTTATCGGGGTCATATTTGGAAAACTTCAATTTGCCTCTATGTCCAGATTCCCATGATACATTTTTCTGATTTTGCACAGACGACAGTGCTTGCATGTCCCTGCAAATATCACCTGTTAGAAATGCATCGCCATGCTTAAAACTGTTAAACAAATAAAAAAAATAATTTGCATATGGACAAACAGCTGAATAACCCATACACTCTCTTTAATACAATACTGGACAATAAGTACTGTGTGTGAACACAGGACATAATACTTGCTGCCATTTTAGATGAAGAATTTTAGTAGTTATTTCAGACAGTAATTTTACACTATATATGAGTGAAAATAACCAACCTTTCTGGCAGAATTGCAGAAGCCACCTCCCTCAATAGCTGCAACAGAATACAAAGTGTTATAGTGTTAGCTCTCTTCAGTGAATTTTACTACTCTATACTGCAAAAAATTACCATGTTCAATTAGGGATTCAAATATGTTACAGAGTGGTTCATCACAAATCATCAACAATGCATCCATGCGTACGAGGGCAGCTTTAGCCGCTTGAGCGCCGCAGGGTTGGCGATTTTTTTTAATTTTTTTAAAAAAATCAAAAAAATCTGATTTTTTTGATTTAAATCAGATTTTTTTTATTTAAATCGGATTTTTTTTGATTTTTTAAAGTTTCATAATATGGAATTATCCAGAATTCTTTCAAACATGGAAATCTAACCCGAATCATTATATATACTTTCCCTAATAACACTAGTCCTAATAAATTAACATGAAACCTAGCCTGAAGATGGTTGTGGACAGTATTTTGGAATTATGCCCAATTCAAAATATTTATTTTATCTCAGACAAATATCAGACTCTTATAAGAGAAAGCTTGCAAAAGTCAAGAAGTGACTGAACTACTGTACCTATAGGCTTACAAACATGTTATATCTATTATTTTAAACATTTTTGTTGCACTCTGTTCAATACTGAATTTGACCAAATTAGCGCTCCACACTTATTTAACTTGTAGAAAGTAGTCCCTAATTAGGGCTCCATCCGGAACCTTCCTTTTTGCCAAATAAGTGAGTTGAGATGCAAAAACAGTGCTGAAATAAGTTAATTGGGGATGATTATGTTACATCAATTTTTCAACTGGCTATGGCTTTTACATGAGTTTGTGCAGTATTTCTATTTGAGAAATTTTTTTGTTCTCAAGATTTATCCAACTTTTAAAAAAGGTCATCCTCGTGAGCGCTACTGAAAATGTCTGGGCCTTTAATTAGGTCAAATATGTACTGTAATTACTGGTAAATATTTTCACCATTATCTTATAAGAACTTTGAATTCGATTACAAAAAGAAAACTAAAGAAACTTTAATTTAATTCACAACATCAAGTTCAATCATGATTATTTTAAACATAAATTGTGTCATGCTAACCATGTAGGGGTACTGATGCTTAAACGTGGTTTAAAAGCTTTTATTTGATAAAAGTAGTGGATTTAAAGTATTAAATTGTCTTTAACAAATTATTTTTGTCAATTATTTGTTTTTACAAAAAAAAGTGATTTAAATCAGTGATTTTTTAAAAAAAATCATTTGATTTAAATCGCGATTTAAATCACTGATTTAAATCAACGTGATTTAAATCGGCCAACCCTCGGGATAAAAATATGCGGATGCATCAGATGCAGAGTTGTTGATTTGTGATGAACCACTCTGTAAACATGTTTGAATCCCTTTCAACAATGAAACTCCTTATGAAAACTTATTAATATTGTGTATAGAGGAACAATTCTCACTATAATACTCAAATGTTCCTAGTTCGACAGTACTAAAGACCCCAAAAAAAGTAACGCAGCATGTCTAAATAACCCCATAAGTTACAAACCATTGGTCTATGCAGGAAAATATAAAATGATATCAATAGTCTGTTTTTTTCTGCAAATTTTGACACCTTTCTTGCTCCATTGTGATCAATATCGCCAACACAATGTCCGTTTTACGAAAATGTGTCACATTTTCAAAGTTGCACCTGAAGACAAGGTTACAATACACAACCATGCATCAACAGCCCTGATTAAGTGACACACACTTCACGGGAAGAATGCGGTCTTTCACTGAATGGTAATCAATATGACTATACCTTTTATTGCAACTTTAAAAAAGGGAGAGATTTTCTTATAATGGGTATTGTGTTGGCAATATTGATCGCAATGGGGCAAGAAGGTATCAAAATTTACGGAAGAAAACAAACTATTCATATAATTCTATATTTTCGTGCAAAAACCAATGGTTTGTAACCTATGGTGGTACTTAGACATGCTGCGTTACTTTTTTGGGGGTCTTTATTTCTTCGTAATAAATTTTAGCAAATCTAAAGCAAAACAATAGTTTTGGGATGCTTTGCAGTTTGCACCTGGTACCCTTGTGCGTACTCAGAGTTATAAACGTGATGAACAGTGCGTAGAATTATGCATACCATGCAAGCACACTTCGGTAAACACTGCGCTGCGCTAATTTGCATATCAACTATGGGTTGATAACGAATCAACAACGGTATGCTCCTGTACAAGAATAAATGGTGAGTTGTTCAACTCTTTTTATTAAGCTGTTCCTTTTAAATTCACACTCCCCCTGTAAATCAATCACAAGGGTGTGTGATTTAAATGCAAATAAAACCAAAATTGCAAAATTATGGCAGATTTGCCGGCCCTTAATCTGGCTAATGTGTGCACAACTCACCCATTGGTTGTCAAATTAAAGTGTAGACTTGTGTATATTTTTGTAGAAATTACATCTGTCCATCTTAAAATGTATTATTAGTCCATTTTAGTGGGAAGGTTTTTCTATTATTGTTATAATAATAACAAAATTTAATAGAACTTGTAAAGCAGTTACTTGCCATATGATACTAGGTGCATTAGAGAGTGTTTTTGAAGGTTGCTGTTTCCATCCAAATCGGTAGAAATATGGTTTACAACATGCTTACACATCACATATATCTCAAAAAGTTCGAAATTGATTGGTCTTAATTTTTTACCAAGAAAGGTCAAATAACTACACTTTAAAATACTTGAATATCAATAAAACATTTTCATTATTATTCAAGTTATGGACTGTCCCATTTTTTTTGGGGGGGGACACACTGTAGATATATTTCATGCCTTAGTGGCTAACTTACCAATGATTATATAGGCATTTTCATTGATATATTTGAGGAATTTCTCCAAGCAATAAAGGCAGCAAGATAGACACTTCAAAATACACTTGGCTACTTCATTCTGACTGTCCCTTAATCTGCAACAAATAGAATAAAACTATTAACTCGTCATATATGCATATGCAGTTTTAGTACAGAAAACCCAATGAGCATCCACTGTCCCCAGGCAGGTGACACTGTGTACAAATGCCCATAGATGATTTTGATATCGATAGTAATAGCACTACCAATTTTGTTAAGCTATCTAATTAATTCCTAATTTATGCAGTATGCTGTATGGACCGGGAATGACGTAGCATAAATTTTACAGCGCCACGTACGAACGGCGATCAATAAGCTACAGATTTCATGCAGTATGCCACCTCTCTCTTGATCGAGTGTCCTATCCGGATTTATTTAGGATCCCTGATGTCCTTGGCTCTGAAGGCATGAATGCTCTACTGTATTATTTGGGTATTACCAAAGCAACAGAAGGGGGTGATGCAATTGGGTACCCATCAAGTCCGAATATCCAATTTTTCCTCATTTGTCTTCAGTTTATGAAAACAAAAGCCGCCGAGACTGGATCATGGAACAATTTTAGTTTTGTGGGGTCAGATCGATGTCAATCCCTCTTTCGCTTTATTTAAGACAAAACTGACATCTACAACTTAATGAAAAAGTATTTCAAGATTAAAATGTAAACTGCAGTACTTTTCTCTGAACTACAGATTTTGACCTACGACCTCTTGAATATTACAGGCTGCATAAAAAACATGGTTTAGTGATTTTATCTTTTAACCCAAAATTGATGTTTTTTGGGGTCATTTTAATCAATTTCTAATATGAAGTTTGTATTACAATAGATGTTATTGATGAACAACAATCTTTAATTTTAGGCCTAGGTAGTTGTAATTCAAGTGGGGCAGTTACCACGGCAACAGCAGTTTAAACCCTATATAAGCCAATATTCCATTTTTTCCATCTAAAAAAAGGGCATAAAGTACTGTTGCAAGATTCACCAGCTAGATTATTCTGATTTGTGCAGGGGCAATAGTTCTTGCATGGCCCCCTTATAATAGTTGTTAGAACTGCACTTTTACTTAAAATTTTCAAAAAAATAAAAAAGGAATTTAGGCATAAAAAAATTGTTTGCGTAACCCGACCGACCCTAAAAAAACCTGCCGACTCAAAAGTTTTTATGGAATTAGCAAAAAATAAAAAAAACATTCTGCCGACCGACCCAATTTTTTCATCCACAATTAAAAAAAAATTTTTTTTTTTACCAACACTAAGACGAAAAAAATCACAAAACAAGACAACAAAGCAACTACAACAATAAAATAAAAGATCTTTGCTTTGTCATTGAAAAAAGCTTCAAATAGTAGCATCTTGTATTCATTTTAGAGTAAAACATTGAGAAGACCTAAAAAAAAAAATTTCTGACCGACCCTGATATTTTTTCTCCGTTACGCCAAACAAACATATTTTTTTTATGCCTTACGAAGGATCATAGAGCTGCAAACTAGAATTTCGCGGTTCTCGGCTTTCGCTATTCCGGAGGGGTTTGGGGTTTGGTTTGGTTCCTTACGGAACCTTATTCGGGCAGCGTCCTTTTGCTATGGAGGGGGGGCTTTTGTGAATGACAGTTAATTGCAATCGTTGCGCCGGTAGAGTGGATCTATTTTTTTTTTCACCCAGGAACTTGGGTGCCTGGGAACTTAATTTGTGTCCAAGGTAGGTCTTAGGAACTGAAAGTTTGGAATTTGCCGGATTGGGAGCGAAATTTGGCTAAAATTGAGCTTTTGTAGGCCAAAGTTTTCCCAAAGGGACCTATGAACTGATTTAAGGCCTTACTTCAAACGGGGTCTCGGGACACAGTAACATTAATATATTGTAAATTTTACAAATTATATACGGGCTTCTGCCAAACAAAATCGTAACAGTAAGAACTCAAAGTTCAGGGAATGTTTGTATTCGGTGAGTTATTAAAGAGCTTGGAAATATGTAGGGATAAAAACGCACGGAGGAACCACACACCAAACTAACACCTCGAAAAAAAATTGTTTGAACACTTTCTCTCTCATCATATGTAAAATGCTCCCCCCGCACCCACCACTCATGTTGGGGAAAATTTGATGTCTTCTTCAGTTCGCCAAATGGCACACATTGATCCGGGGGAGGGGGGGGGCAGGTGGCGCCCGAGTCGTGCATCATTTGACAAATCCACAAATCAAAAGCAAACCACATTTGTAGGTCAATCACATTCAAGAAACGGATTGGGCACTCTGTCGGTAAATGCATGCTTTCGAAACCTTTTTCGATGATTGTCCAAACCTGCTTATAATTTTTAGACCCCATCGTTAAATATAAATTATACTTTTACGGTATAGCCTATTTAGTTTGGTTAGAATGAATCTGCGTATAATACTGTAAAATTTACACAATTACAAGAAAATGACGACAACAAAGTAAATTTTACTGTACTTCTATAGTTTACATTCTTAACCACTCAAATGGATAAGGTATTTACACACATTAGTGGATGGGGGAGGGTGCTCCTGGAGCCCTACATCCAGAAAATGCATTTCCCATTGGAATAATTCGGCAAAACTCTGCACAGTTTACTATTAGTGAAAGAAAAAAATAAAAATATTGATCGGTTTAGAAATTAGGAGTGCCAATTTGGACTTCTTAGCGTGTCCACAAGTCATTCGTAATGGCTTGTGGACTGAAAAGTAGCCATTTTTGCCGCTTTCTATTCTCCACAGTGATGCACTATACAGTTTAACAATGGCTTTTATGAGTTAAAGGCACTATCAGTGATCCACCAGATAAGAGGTAAAAATATTTTTTTTTGAATTCTCAGGAAGATTTAAAAGTGAAAGATTAATCGTACCAATCTATTAAATTCTCGTTCAATTGAAAATTGACAGAAATTGAAGAACAAGCAGGGTTCAAAGATACGAATCTCCAATCGAATTTATGGGTTGTAGTAAGTGTCAGTGCGCGTGCGGACAGTAATGACTAAAATATAAAAAAAATTTGGACTTTATACGTTGCTTTCGGTCTTATCACTTGAAGGGGTATGTTAGGGACACCCAAAACTTGTCACAGACATGGAAACATCAGACTGTTGATGATTTTTTTCGATTTTCTGATTTCGGCAAATCCATGATAGTGCTTAATAATAGACCAAATTATTAATATAACAATAAAATTGGGTGCTGGATACTTTTAGAATTTTTGTGGTGCCCCTTCGGACAATGTGATTTCCACCTCGTTTGTACATGGAAATGATTATCCAATCAATCAATCTTTATTGTTCATCATAGAAAACAGCAAAACAATATGATAAATAATTATGTAAATAATGCAGTTTTACAGTGAAAAAATAATCGTTACATGAGTTACAAGTAAAGGTGATTTAAATAATACATATGAATCAAACCCGGGATCAAATTACATAATTTTATTAGCAATTATTATTTCAGGTAAACAAAACAGGAAATGTTTTTTTTTTTTTTTTTTCAAATGTGAGTGGCTTTAAATATTAAGAGTAAAGAAATTTCTTTTAAAAATATGTGAAATTAAAACTATTATCAAACAACAATAGAATGGTATCATACCACATAAATAGTATTCAAATCTCACATTCATTTACACACACAACGGACACATAAACCCCTAAATACCCAAATTCGCAAAACACGTATACACGTACTGCGAAACGCCAAAGTCGCGCGCAAACGTCCCCCCCCCCCCCCGATTTTCCTTATGGGCATGTAATCCTATAAATTAGGTACCACGCGATAGCTTAGAGTTATCATTTCGATTGGCATCATGAGTACCACATTCGCAATATGAAGTCCTTACATGACGTCATAAGTGGAGGGAACCGTATGAAATAGGGTGGGAAATTGATATTTCGCAATGTTACTGACTCAAAAAAAACGTTTTTGGTGAACTTAAAAGGCACTGTCTTCAAAATGACCAAAAATATCAGTATAGCTTAATTCTAAGCTCACAATTTTCACTCTACACGGACATGGTCATCCAAATACCTATCAAATAAGATAATGTCATGCATGTTTAAGATATCCAATTGGCTTAAATTTTTATTCATTACAAAAACATTTCCTTGGTTAAAACTAACTTTGTCCACAGCAATCAATGCAATATTATTTTTCATTTAGTTAGCATGTAGGCTTAAACATTGTCCATTAGATCGAAATGAATAAACAACATAGCACGGAAGCCCTTTTGAGTGCTTTACGGCCCATAAATTGGGATGGAAACAAAAAAAAAAAAAAAAAAAAGGGATTTAAATGGCATTCAACCAAATCCCACACACAGTAGACAGGTATCAGATTGCGTTTACACATCGTTATGTCACCACGGTTGGTAAACAATGTTATTGGCATAGCTTGACACAATGATATGGGGTATAGCTGATTCCACGATCTTTAACGTGTCACAATAGGTGCTAAGCTTCTAGATTAGATCATGCGATCGATTTCACCATATCCCATAAGACAGTAGATGAGGTATTTAAAGACTGCATCATGTACAGATAATGAAGGTACAAGCTTTAAAACTATACCAGCGTTAGGGACAATTTGACATAATGTATTATGGGTAGTACTCGATCTTCCATCGTGGATATCTTGCAAACGAGCTATGACGTAAGATGTGCGATTGTTCCAATTTAGCTTTGGGGGGTCGCAAGGCGACAACCTAAGCAAAGATGTCTCTTCAAAATCCATCATACGATTCTCCATTACAAAGATCCTATATTCCCGTATTTTAAACAGGTTTATATATAATATATTGACAACAGTGAAGAAGTCAAAACCTAAAAAGATGCCTATGAGTGCCTCAGCCATTTCACTAATTAAAATCACAACCCTGCACCAGTAGGAAGCCGAGAACAGGAACATCTAGCCACTTGAATGGTTGAAACATCTCACGAAATAGGTAACACTCGGAGCTCAAACAACTACGCAATTTATTCCTTCTTCAAAAACAATTCTCTGCTAAAGAAGTTCTTGCCAAATCATAAGGAATTCAGAGTTTAAAACATTTCTCAGATTTCCGATATATTGCAAATTAATCAAATCATATACCTGCTCCTTCTACATCCCGTTTCTGGCAATTGTGTGGTGAACCTAACAAAATAAGTAAAAGTAAACAAATGCTACCCTTAGAAGACAAATGGCAGGATTACCAAAGCAATGATGTAGGGCGGTGCCCTCTTAATAATGTTAATTGAAATAAATCTATTTTTACTTATTAAGTGACAACATAACATGTTTTCTATACTTACTTGAGCTGAATGTATAACAATATGGCCCTTGGTATTCACAGCAATATGATGAAAGACCCAAATACCATGGATCCCAGGTGATATCTTGTCAGCCGACCAATAGCACTCAGGATATGATAACTGTAGTTCCTTTTTGTCTCTGTCAATGAATTTGACACATTAAATTCTATTTATCACACATCTTTTGGGTGGAAATTGCAGATATTAGCTGCACCACTATATAAGCCACAGCCAAATTTTGCAGCTTTTTAACATCATATAGCCGTAATAATAAGCAAAAACGATGGTAGTGTAAACGGTCAAAATTTTTGTATCTTTGGGATTTTACTTACCGGACTGCTCTCCCTCTGTAACAATCCGATAACATATCAAGATCAATTGTTGTCCATTAACCGAAACCTGTGTTATGATCGCAGCAAGGTGTTTAACACTTAAGTGTATCAAGAGGGGGGTCCAATGTGGACCCAAGATTTGTTTTTTCATGCACCATGTTTTATTGCTAATATTTTTACCCACAATTACGTAATTGTCTAAATATTGGTTGCGCATATTTTTTGTGGGGAAAAAAATGTCTAATTGGCCAGGGCATTTTTATGCTAATTAGCATAACGACGCTATTCACACCTTGTTTTTGCCCCTTCAAATGTTTATTGTCACAGCAATGTACATGGTACAGCCTGTCCTCAAAAAAAAATGTGCAATCAAAACTGGTTTTTTTTCATATTAATCTCAATATAAGTAAATTGTTTTTACCCTCACATTAAGAGCAAAGAAAGACCCAGGCTTTCGGGGATTGTTTGTTTCATCTCTTTTTCTTTGTTCAATCTGAGAGATAACTGCATTTACTGAGGAACACAAAATCGAGTTGTGCCACTTTCTGGTTGAGTGAAAACGTGAAAGAATTAATTTACACATAAGTTCGTCACATTTTGACAGATATGCATTCTTTTAAAAAGGGATAAAAATTCATAAGACACTCTGAAGATACGAAAACATTTACGTAATGGTGGAAGTTATGATCAGTAAGTTTTGGCTTTAAGATAAAGTTGAAAAAACTTTCACATACTAGTGTGTGTTAGAGGAGAACCTTGAGAGTACAGAAACCGGACGGACAGAGTTTTTATGGTCTTGAAGTATCATGAAACGCAAATTCATCCAACACCTGATACTTGCTTACAATTCAAAATGGTTATTGACTCAACAGTTGTAAGCGCACCAAAGATAGTGCAATATTTTTAAAACATTCTTTGGGTGTTGGAGTGTTTATTGCGGTTGTAATTACATTCCTTCTGGCATGATTTTAACAGATACCAATATGGTAATAAATTCAAAGCTCTATTTCATAAATATTTGCATTGTTTATTATTTATGAAAAGAAAATATTTATCATTGGACTGATTATGTTGACTATAAAAACTTGTGTCAATAAAACTAGACTGCCTTTGTTTACTTAAATCTGTGTTTTGTTTCTTTTGTCAAGTTGCAATCTTTTGTGAGCTTCAAGACAGCATAGTATAACTGCGCGAAACAACTCTGCCCATGCATAAAAGTGGCACAAAATCAATGTTGGTGCATCGCAGTAAATTGACTATATCTCTGGATTGACAAAAGCAAATAAGATGAAACAAACACCATTGGAAAGCCTGGTCTTTGTTCTTTAATATTATACCAAGCAAGAATGACTTATATTGAAATTTCATATTTAACCAATTTTTTTTCCTGATTGTACCATTTTTTTTTGAGACAGGCTGTATATATGTTCTCCTATTATGAACTAAATTTTATGGAAAAAGTCCTTTGGGAAAGTGGTTTTTCATTTTTTGACGGGAGAATTTTGCAATGTGCGTGTCACAGAAATCGGTTTGTGGATTGCCATTTTAAATTGGTACAACCAGATTTTCATTCTTTTCCTGTTATGTGGTCAAACCTTACCTGGTAAAATACCAATCAGCAACACTGGCTGCTATAACAAACTGATGACAGGCCAAGATAAATTCCGCAGTCCAAATAAAACCTATGGCATGGTACCACCAGAAATGGCGCACTGGATCTGGTGGGTCATAGGTCACATACCCTGTTTCATTATTCACTCTTGGATGTCCTGTGATGAAGAAAAAGACAAATTTTTGGGAGGCTATAAAGTTATGTCAAGGAATATTGTTTTTTTGTAGTCTGGATCCCAGAGAACAGTAAATAACTGCAATTAATTTGGATTTTGATACAGATTAGTTTCTTCAAGGGGTGACCCAATTAACGGCCTCATCATCCCCACTTCACCTTGTCAAAATTTAAATTTTGACATAAAGCCTATATTCTTCTCATAACCCCATAAAAAGGAGTGACCCGATTTAAGTATATGAAGTTTTCATCTTGATAGAATGGCCTTCACCCCAAAACCCCATCTGTAAAGTTTGCACCAACAATTCAATCCATTTTGATGTGAGAGCGAAAAACATGATTTTGTAAGCCCATAGAGTACTGTGTAAAATTAATATTGGTTGACCAAAATGGGGCACATTTTTGCTCATAACTTCCAAACCAAACATCCTTTAGCCCTAAGATTTCACAGGGTAAATGAAAACGTAGCTTTTTTTCTGATACTAAACTTTTGACCACTTCAGTAAAATCTGGGGTTCTTGGTTGAGGGAAAATCCATCTCAAGTGAGAAATCATGAAAAATGTCTTTAATTTTGCAAAACAAGTGTGCTCGTCTTATTTTTTGGATACCAAGTCGCACACATCTCTCCATTACTCCACTCTCTCCACTGGCTTCCAATTGCCAGAGGATTGAAATCAATGTTCTTCTTGTGGCCTTAAAAGCTTTTCATATCAATTGTCCTCAGTATGTCGTCTTATTTCCAGCTTTACTCAGCCCACTTATGCTCTCCTTTCTAGTATCGATCAAGTTATATCGGACTGGTGCCTGCATTCAAGATAATGGGTGGGTAAAGTAGAGCAACAGCGTGAGCCCTGTTCGCCTCAGTGTCAACACAGATTTTGCAGCCACACTTCTCTTGTCGCTCTTTGCGAACGAGTGATCTCATTGTCGGCAATTGAGTCTACCGTGATCGTCACTCTGTTTTTAAATACGCTTTTCAATGTTTAACCATCCGTCTCACCCACACCTTTAAAACTTACTACAATATGGCAGATGTACGTTTTTATTTTACGACCTTGATGTGGGACTATAGGGAAAAAAAACACTATTCTATGTACTCATTACTAATGAGTTAGGGGGAAATTCGCTTTCCCCGAACAGTCATCTATTGTTTGCGCTTATTCCGTAAAAGGAGATGGTGGGAAGGAATATTAAGTTTATGTAAATTAGTTCTAATCTACTAGAATAAAACATATATTGAATATTAATAATTTGAAAGAAACTATAAAGGCTCATTATAAACTCCACCGTGATTCATTTCAATTTTCCCTATGGTGTTTGTAGTGTTATGATGATTATATTAGCCTTATGTGCGGACTATAAGGGGAAAAACACTATTCATACTCATTAATAAGTTAGGGGGAAATTCTCTTTCCCCTAACCTCATCTATTGTTTGCGCTGATTCCGGAAAGGATATATATGAGTATTAATTTTATGCAAATTATTCTAATCTACTAGGAATAAAACATAATGAATATTAATTAATTTTGAATAACTATAAAGGCTCTGAAAACTATTGAATGATTCAATTTTCCCCCTATGGTTTTTTGAGTGTTATTATTAGTATTATTATTCTTATTATTACGACCTTGATGTGCGACTATACACCGGGAAAAAACCCCACCACCTATATTCAGATGGACTCATAATATGTTAGGGGGAAATTCTCTTCCCCCTAACGTCATTAGTGTTTGCGCTTTATTCCATAAACGGATATGATATTAAGTTAATGCAAATTAGTTTTCTAATCTACTAGAAATAACAACTATATGATAAGATTATTAATTTGAAAAATCTAAAGGCTCATTATAACCTAGTGAAATTATTCAATTTTCCCCCTATGTTTGTTTTTATTAAAAAAGATAATTTATTATTATATTTACATAACTAGGGGTTTAAGGGGAAATTCTGGTTTTGTTATGGCACAAATTCAGAGTGCGGCGCGACCCCCCCCCCCCCACCTTGCGTTTCCCCTTAACGTTTTATCCTTTGTTTGGGTTTCTTCCGTCCAAAAGGATATGAATAGTAATTATGCAAATGAGGTGGAATACCAA
This sequence comes from Ophioderma brevispina, assembly GCA_023653785.1. NCBI lineage: Eukaryota > Metazoa > Echinodermata > Ophiuroidea > Amphilepidida > Ophiodermatidae > Ophioderma > Ophioderma brevispina. Next base: position 48,331 of record JAMKCH010052306.1, read on the forward strand.
AGGATATGAAATTAATTAATTTAAAATAACAAAAAGGAGCTCATTATAAGCTAATGACATGATTAATTTTCGCTTATTACACTCTTAGTATTTGATTTTAATTGCATACCTGTAGCTGATATGAAGACGAACACAACAGCGACGGACACGAGACACAGTTACCAGTGATAATGTCCATACAGGTGTGTATAAGAGTAGAGGCATGGCCGATAAGGCTTTGCCAGCGTCGCTGATATAACTCACCAGTGATGAAAGCTACACGTTTCCTCATCACTAAGATAACTAGGAAAAGTATGACTATGGACAAATCAGTTTAGATGGTTAGAAAGTGCAATATTCTGTCCATTTCTGGACATGGCAGCCATTTTGGATTTGAAAATGATTGCATATGATTGTGTCATGGCTGAAACATAAATACACACCCAAAATACCATTATTGGCCACGCATACTGAAAATCGGCAATTTCGACCCAAAATGGGAGTAGACGTACTCCCCCCCAAAAAAAAAACAGTTTGGGACACTCTTTTTTTTCAAAACGCGACAGTGGTGGATTTGTTGGGGTCCATAGAAAATTTTAGTCTAGCAAAAAACTTCAAACATAAAGCGAAAACACCCATATCCAATCTGTTTTTGTTCTGAGAGGCTGATATGACTATTAATGATACTTTGCCGTTTTATTCCTGGCAATATGGAACAGTTAAAAACCATGAAATAAAAAAACCCTGTTCTATGTGCCCGCTGACCATGATTTGGGATTTGGGTAATTTTTAAAAAAAGTTTGTGTGGTGTGTAAACAGTTGGTTGTTTTTGGTGTGTGTTTTTTTTTTTTTTTAAAAAACTGCTTTTTTATATGAATGGACTATGATTTGAAACCGGAGAGCAATTTTTGAACAAAATGAATGCAGTAGTGACACACAAGACAAACAGATTAAAAATTTTAAAGATTTTTTAGTTAAAATATTTAGGAACTATTTGATTGATAAGCTACCCACAATGTTCCAGTTTGGGGAAATTTCACCTCACTAAGGTCATGTGACTGCACAAAAATCCTTTCTTTAACACACAAAAACCTTGACTTTTATATTCTTTATATCCACAAGGTATGGTCATGAAACTTATTGAACACTTTTTATCCCGTAAGGTACGTCATTATTTGTACCGTACAATATAGGCAGTGGTGGAAGGGATTAGGGGATTGGATCAAATCAGCCTCGGCCAGGCGGGACACCCAGATTAACGTGAACACTGTAGCAAGTATACTGACATTTATTTGTAACAGTCAATATAGGCATGTTGCAATGGATTATGGGATTGGATCAAATCAGCCTCTGGGCCAGGAGGGAACCCAGCTTACCGTGAAACACGTAGCAAGATATAGACTAGACGAGGAAGGCATTGACATTGCGTCTTGCAGCATCCAGCGCGCCAACATCGGCATTGCAATCAAAACATATCATTTCTTCATTTATATAGGTTACCACAAGGCAACAGTCGTTAAATGCACAAAGAGAAAAAGAAAATGGTTTATTTAATAACGTATTTCCTATTTTTTAAAAACTCCGTTGAAAGCGGCACGGCACATTTGCACAAATATGAAAATTTCTTCAATTCGTCAATTTTACGTTTTCCTAACTTTAATCAACCAAATGTGCATTTACCATGAACATTTGGACTCGTACTCACTGATATAAAACCACAAAGGTTCATAGACGATCAACCAGTGTGCATAGCGGGGAAACATTTGCATATACGGAGTGTGTGTTTTATGTTAAAGTCTGACTCAGCGATTGCGAAATATTATTTTTTTTGTAATAATGAAACATATCAACTAAGAACTAACGATAGTTACCTAAAAGGCACAATTCCGAAATTTGAGATGAATCGGATTTTTCGGTTTTTTTTTGATGCAGTAAACATGTAGGTAGTATTACGTCCCATAGGATACTGTGTATAATAAATTTCGGATCCGGAATTTTAAAACAAAATGTGATTTTCTATATGAAGAATTCGATTTTAAGCTTGGCAATTTCACACAGTGATTAGTATATGGACAAGCTTATGTACATGCAAAAAACACGATTTTTTTGGAATTTGAGGGCGCAATCCGCAGGACTCTATGCTGAGTCGGCCTTTTCTTAAACAGCCATGTTTGTCGTTGCTGAATTTAACGTCGCCGGCGACGTTTAAATTATAAATCGTTCTGGTACAGATATTGGAAGCTGATTTGGTTAATCTTCTGGTGAGGGCTAATTTAGTTAAAAGCTTTACAACCATGCCAAAATTATCGATTTTGAAAAATCTTGAGGGAGCACTATTTTTCAAATGTGCCAGTGTCTCTTTAAAGTAGAATAGGAGATTGTCTGAGTTTGTTAGACGAAGACTGGACTTATAAGCCTTGCCATGCAAGGCATATTTGGGCTTTGTCACTAAACCCATATAATTCAATCTTGCCGACATCACTTTAAGAAGCTAGAACGTTACAAGATTTCAAAGATCTCTTCTTTATAAGCATGATCCGTGTAGACAGTACAGTGGGATTAATGGAATTTGGGGACATTTTAAAAAATATGCAAAATTTAAGCTCATTGATATTCATAACCCGTCCAAAAGTATACAGCACAGACCTCATTGTTCTATACCTTGCGATGTTAGAAGTTCATTGAGTAATCAGTTGAGTCTGTAGAGTGGCTTTAAGCTTTTCTGTTCCAAATATTCAAATGAGCTCATTCATACTCATAACCTGTCCAAAAAGAAAACAGTGGCATAAATTGCTTTTTGACATTGGAGGATGGGGATGGAGTTGATGAAAATGTATGAATAAAAACGGGTTTGTGAAAATATTACTGGCCACCATGTGCGCGCAAAGGCGCTAAAAATTTGACAATTAGAAGCTAAAATCGTTACCGTAATTTTCGGAATGTAAGCCGCGGCTTATACTTGTTTTCAAAGGCTTCAAAGGATGCCGCGGCCTATAAACCGAAGGGCTTTACTACGTGAGTCTGAAGTGTGACACCACAAGATAATCAAAATAAACATAATGACGCCGAAATCTGCAAGACTCAGTGTTCTCAATTGCTTATCAAAATTGGTATTATTGCTGTCATTAAGCTGTATAAACTTCCCTTTTGTGCGTGAAGTATTGTCCACTTGATAACCACGTATCATACACTTGAATGCTTTAATCATCCCAAAGTACTTCAATCCATTAAAAGATTCATTTCAAGCGGTAGCCTTTTAAATGACGACACGTCAATCATTTAATTCGATTGCTCACAAAAATTGGTGTAATTGCTACAACAAAGGCTTGTGCTATCACGGAAAGGGCTGACAGCAAAATTAAAAGACCCAAAGATTCAGTTTACCTGTCAGAAAGTATTGTAACCTCGCGTCACAATGTATACACCATATTTACCAAACTACTGGTTAATTTCTATCTTTAGAGTTAATTTGCCATTGACATAAACAATATTTTGACAGAGGGGGGGGGCTACAAACATTACTGTAAGGGCAAATGGAAAGTTCCGGTTAGTGTACCCGGTTAAAAAGTTGGGGCCTGAAGTGCGTGAACAAGTGATAGATTGAAGAGCCCTGGAAACCAGCCAAGCTCGTGTTTCGGAAATTCCCCATGTATTGCGACAGTTCACAAAATCCCCACTTGCTCATGCAATTGCCCAGTCCCGTTTACTTTTCCATTTCACAGGATTCTTATTTTCTTTGTCTCTTCCTCTATTTGTTTTTTTTAAACAAAAATGAGTACAAGGTTAAGTATCAGTTTGCGAGGAAAGTAAGTTGCGTTGGGTTACACGTTGATCGCGGCGAATCAAGGAAGTACGCAACGTCGGGCCCGGCCAGTGCTTGGATGGGAGATCAGAGCGAGATCTAGTCAGGTGATCGTGTTTTGAACTAATACCTCCAATCTTAGGATACTTTTTGTTTTACTCTACAAACTTATTCAAGAAACATCTTTGATGCTAGTTCTAACGAAAAGAGACAATTGTAATATTTTTATTCCTGTTTGCCACATGTATAAACAAAAATTGAAGTTGACTGATTCATACAGTTGCGTCATTGGCACTCAAACATATAACCTTAAGACTTGTATTTTCTTAGGGCCATATCGAATCGACTACATTAAGTCTATTGAATAAGTTATTAAGGGATAAGCAGCGATTGCTAATCCGAAACACGAAAAAATCATCACAACCCTCTATTTTATATTTTGTACTGAAATGGATCTGGAACATAACCTACAAGTGGTGAAGCTGAAATCCGTGGATTAA
>JAMKCH010052307.1:0-13948 GCA_023653785.1 Ophioderma brevispina
CAATACCGGGGAGGTGCTGAGATGAATTCGTACGGTACCCTGTATCCACCAGTTGCAGCACACATTCGCCCGGCTGGATCCGATCCAAATCCGAGCGAACCTCAGCAGGCGACCGCCCACCGGAGGATATGCCCCGGTGGACTGCGCCCCTTTCCCGGGGAATGGAGACAGCACGGTCGCCGCCCCATCACACCCCAGTCTTCGCCTTCTTGGCCTGGCACGAGAAGGCTTGGACGGGGGAGCCGGACGCTTCGCCGCCTCGGTGAGGAGGGGGCTCTAGCGGCCGGCGCCCGACGTAAACGCCGCAGTAGAGGAGACAGGGTTTGGCCGCAACGTTTTCTTTGGCTTCCTGCTGCGCTTCCTCTGCGTCGGCTTCCCGGTGGGTGATAGCTTGAGCTTCCTCTTGAAGCCTTTCCTCGTTGTGACACGCGCGACAGTTGCTCCGCAACTGTCGAACGTGTCACCGAAGAGTGTGCGGCCAGGCCAAAGGCTCTTCCTCATGTCCCCCGAAAGGTCCCTGTTGAAGATGCACTTAAGCTCTGCAAGCGTTAGCGCGTCTAAACCCTATCCGCATCGCCAGCCATCGACTCCTCCAGCTGATGGTGGGCTAGCGTAGCCGCCAGCCCCACCCAGATCCCGACAGAAGATTCTTGGCCAATGCACGCAGCCTGCCACCAGTCCCAGAGGGTATAGGGACGCGAGGGAGAAACTCGATACGACGATATTATCGCCCGCGCACGGCGTCAGCTCGTTTAAACGTCTTCCTCCCCAAAAGGTTGAGAAGCCTGGGGGCGCAGAACCCCCCGCGGACGGCAACTTCTGGTGAAGGGGGTCCGACGACATTGCTGTCCATCGAGGGCACCGCTCAACATCTTCTCATAGTCGGCGCTACACACACGAAGCGTAGACCGTTAGCCGCGACGACCGCGAATCCACGTCTCTACGTAGTTGTCACAATGCGTCCCCACGCCTATGAGATATTTCCTTAGTGCGATAGAAAAAAGGACTGTCCGCGTCGGCTTGGACCCAGCCCCCAGCTTGGACTCCCCACCTGCTCTTGCTTCCCCTCTCGACCGTCTAGACCTAGGCGCATAAGCTAGCCTGAGGACGTCGGGAGCTAAAGAAAGCCGGAACAGGTCGGATGCCACGACGACAGTGCTCCCTAAAAAGTTCGGGTGGCCGCGGCTCGCGGCGATGAACGATGCCCACGCATCATTAGCTCACCCAATTTTCCCTCCCCCTTCCGCTCCCTAGTCCCGAAGGACCTCGGAGTCGGATGGTGGGATGAGCCACAGTACCAGTTCACACTAGGCGGAACCACGCTACCCCTGAACCGTAGCCACCATGCTGCGACGTTAACCTGCTAACACTCGCGACCCCCGATACCCCCCCGCCACCCCCGACATGCCCCGGTGGGAGGTGTAACCGGTATGTGAAAGAGCGATATCTGTTACCCCCTGTGGGCCAAAAAGATTGGCCGGAAGGTAAGCAGAATACCCCGGGTTCTCCCAAGAAACCCGGAGTTCGGATCCACAAACGATGGCGGATGTACAAGCGCCAGCGTAACCCTGCGGCGGCCGAGGGCCACCAGTTGGCCACGGCCTAGCCACGGTCCCCCATCGGGCATGAACACTAGCACACCCCCCCCCTGTTGCACGCCAAACCAACGTGGTTGGATGCAGGCATGCAGAGGCTTGGCGACGGGAGGGAACTGGCCATGGTGCTAACGGGCCCTGGCCTGCCCCTCAACCACTAACGCTGGTCCGCGCCCCGGAACGACGGCCCACTCGGAAGGCTTTGTATGCCCAACGAATGAGCATTGTAATCCGTATAGAGGCATTGTTCCGGGCATCGACCTGCAAAACCCCGATGAATGGGCCATTTGTTTGCTAATCCTAATCTGATTAGATTATGCCAAGGCCCCGTCGTAACAGGGTTAATTCGCCATGGGACTATCGCCTGCAGCTGAAAGCCCCCGCAGCGGGGCAGTAACCAAATTCGTCGTACAATCGTAGTTGAAGCCCGCAGAACCCCTTACCAGTACGAGGAAGAGAGCCAAACGACCGCGCCCCGCCGTGTGTACCAGCTGCCACGACAGTAGCCGATACAGGATTTTGTTGAAGCACGCGATTGGCTAACAACGGGAGCCTTCGCCACTAGACGCTGGTCCCTGGGACGCGTCACGGGCGGCGGACCCACACTTGCTACACACTAGCCCCACGCGAGGTGACCGTGGACGCCGTACCGGTGGTAGCCGTCATCGGTGCGGTGACCGAGACAGCGACCCACCGTTCACTAACTAGCCCCGTCGCCATGCCCCGGAGCACGTCATACAAACATGTTGTGTAGGCCCCGAAGAACCCAGTAACGGCGGGAGCCTTCCGCTTACGTCAGCAGAAGAACACCCGTCGCTAGCGCAGAATTCCCCGCTGCCGTCGCCACCGCGTGGACGAAGACCCAAGGATAAGCTCCTGTCCCCGCCTCCAGCTCTTCAAAGTGCCCCTCGGAAAGCCCTATACAAGGGTTGCACTTGTTCGCTCTGGGAGCAGGATCGGGGTGCGTAACAGCGTGGGTGAGGGGCCCCTGACGGTAACTCGACAGCGCAGGCTTCGCACGATTGCGGCCTTCCGGAAACAGTATCTAGGGCCCTGGGCCTAGAATGGTATGTTAAGAGCACGCCCACGCACGACTATGCTAACCGCTATGTGAGGAGCACTACCACGGAAGGTATATACCAATTAAATAAATCAGCTAAGTCTTTATAGAATTTAGTAACAATAAAGCAGTCAATCACTCCAACAACTCTTAATCAAAGCCGGACCTCAATGACACATAGCTGTAATGAAGCGTAAGGAAACCGATTATATACCCATTGTCCGCACCATTGTGTGGAAGTAATGGTCGTGCATAAATTATAAAATGTAAACAACCCGGACGCCATCTTGAATCGCACCATAGGCGTGTCGGTCCATTTCTAAATTACAATTCTCACAACATTTAATCAGCATATATACCGTTACAAATATATATAAATATACCTAAAACATATAAGATAGTAAGGGGGAAATAAAGAAAGACTATCGCCTGAACGTGCGCGGCATTGCCACGCCCTACGCTAGTCATTCTATGGGTGTGAAATTATGGCGGGTTTGTATGTTACAAACCCGACGCAAAGTCAGGTTATAAAGACCTTAAAATACCGACTGTCGCAAGACGAAACAATGACAAAACTACAGTCCCCGTGACGTAAATAAATGACATTTAACAGATTTACACAAGGTTCAGGACTACACTAGTAGCTGAATCTGACCAAATGTCTCAATTAAACGGAGTAATCATAACGTTACCCGCACTTGCGAACCCAAGACAAGAGAGGAAGAGGATTGTGGGAATGACGTCACTTGGGGAGGCGACGTCATACAGGTGTCGAAATGAATAGATTTATGTGTGAATATATTTTCATGAGGTTCTGCATCTGCCTAAAGACAATGCAATTTGTTACATTACAAACATCAACATCGTATTGAAGGTAACATATTCCTGTATGAGTCAAGGATGTTCGGAAAACACCCGTCCTTATTTTAATACATTAGTGCAAAATGAAAATGGATCTCATCATTTTCAAACAATACTCAGTTCACAAACGAGGTGTCACATTACTTAAATTAATTGTCTTTCCCTGGCCCTGGCTCTTCAAATACCAATTACAAGTACAGGTCCATAAATATAAGGAAGAATTAACTTTTTTGCAGGTCTTTAAATAGTGAAATTAAAAATACATCTGTAAGTTTAAGCTGCATGGAAATTTAAAGAAAAGGCATGGGAATAGTAATCCTACCTCCACACGCAACTAATTCCACCTTTGCTTACCAAGTGGGAGTAAAGAGCGAGAGATCACTGTCATAGGGGGCACATTCCCAGTTTTTGAGGCAGCTTTTTCTGGTTGAGGTGTTCTAATGCAGATTTTCCTGGTTGGAGTAATTTCCCTATAAGCAGCAAAAAAAGGAATGATTTAGCAAGATTTCCAGCTTTTTTCTTCCCGGTCAAAGCTCCTCTGGGGTGGCAAGGTTATGTACAACATTAATCTGCAAATAACCAGAAATAAAACACAGCACAACTCAGAATGAGACAATTGAATAATCATACACCACATGACCCATAGATGACCCCTTTTGACCCCAACATGTATTGAGTGTTTCAATAGATAAAGAATAAAAGGAGATCGTGTTGAAGAATAGGCGGGGGCCACCGTAACATTGTTTTGAAAATTATACATATTCATATAAAGGTCAGCCGATTCGACCAAACGCACATTCGTACGCTCATGCGCCGTAACCTGTTGGGCTGGAAATGGTACATCGTTCTATACAACTGCGCCATATAAATGAAGAAATTGGTACAACCACGCTATGCAAAATCAGGGAAGATATGAATAAGGTGTACACAAATGCCACTCTATTGAACTAAGTACGCACTGCAGGAAAAGATGGTTACGGATTTATAGCTGCGTTTCGCTATCTAGTGTTTAAAATATAGAAACTGTGTTGTAGTTTCCCAAGTTGCCCTCGATACACCTTTGACCCACATTATGAGGTGGTTTCCAAGTCCACTTCCTCAAGCCTCTATGAAGTTCATCATCATTATAGACCTACAATGACTGAAAAGAACAGATTGATTTTTTTCACATACATCGGACAAATCTGTCATACACTGCTTATTTCATGCATAGTCCCCTTGCAATATACTTTCAGTGGTGACAAATTGCCATGTTAATGCAAGAAGGTCGTAAGTACAATAGCTGCCATGTGATAGATGTGTGCTGCCATGTATTGAAATAACTCAATTTATCTTTCTTTGAGTCAGTGGCCCATGAAATGGTTCTTCAGGTGACTGTGTCACCTGACACAGCTGTTTGAAAGTCTTATTTATTATGACAAAACCAGAATAAAACAAAAAAAATCAAGGACGACACACTCTTAATCCTGTATAAATTTTATGAAATTTCATTGTGGGCAAATATCATTTTTCTTAAAAATCTAGTTTACCACATCTCTCTATGGTGAATAGGCATGTAGAGGGCACTATAACATAAAAATCATGACCTTTGTAGGCCTGTATGGCAAGATTGCCACAGTGGATTGTTCTGGTTTTTACAGAGGTAATAGTTCTTGTATATTACTATTTATATCAGTTGTCAAATTGTGTCGCCACTGCTGAAAATTGCTTCAAAAATAAACAATTTGCATGGGGTCAAACAGCTGTGCTGAAGAACCATTTCAGGAGCCAATGACCAAGACTTTGCATAATATTATTAATGCTTCTTGGGAATTTCTGACATATGGCAACTATTGCACTTAAGACCTTCTTTTATTAACACAACAAATTAATCTAAGCCATAATCTAGCTCCAACTCTTACTTTTCTAACATACACATGTATAGGGCATACTCTTCCCTGGCTCTATAGTACTTATCTCTCTGTCCTTACAAGGATACGCCAGAAACAGACAAGGTACACACTAAAGACAACATGGTCATTTTCCGTGGTAAGGAGTCAACTATGCACACTACTCCGAAATAGTGGTCAATTTGACCACAAAAAGGGTCAATGACCCTTGTGTGTATTCTATAATCTTGCCAAAATATTATTTTCTTGTATAACTTTTCTCTCTGTCCTTACAAGAATGCCAGAAACAGGCAAGGTATTCTATAATCTCGCCAATATTATTTTCTTTTTCACTTTTCTCTCTGTCCTTACAAGAATGCCAGAAACAGGCAAGGTATTCTATAATCTTGCCAATATTATTTTCTTGTATAATTTTTCTCTCTGTCCTTACAAGAATGCCAGAAACAAGCAAAGTATTCTATAATCTCGCCAATATTATTTTCTTGTATAACTTTTCTCTGTCTTTACAAGAATGCCAACAGACAAGGTATTCTATAAACTCGCCAATATTATTTTCTTGTATAACTTTTCTCTCTGTCCTTACAAGAATGCCAGCAGGCAAGGTATTCTATAATCTCGCCAAAATATTATTTGCTTGTATAACTTTTCTCTCTGTCCTTACAAGAATGCCAGAAACAGGCAAGGTATTCTATAATCTCGCCAATATTATTTTCTTGTATAATGTCAAACACAAACCTAACTATTATTAAGCCATAACACAGCATCAGCGTGCTAGCATTACCCGTTGTACGATCCATAAATACCTGTAAGCTATGTCAAGCTAATAAATTCTCTTTCCATATGGTTTGTTTCCAAACAAAACAAATGCAATAAACTCAGTTCTCACACAACACATTTCGCCAAAATACATCAATCCCCATAAACCGTCAACAACACACACATACACACACACAGGGTATTCGCCGAGTAAGGGAGATAAAAAAAAAGCAATATTCTATCTTTGTCGTCTAGCTATTATTGAGTAAAATATCCCACAGCGAAAAACCCTCTTTCAACAGACCAACGTTCGGGAGCGAGTTCATATATTTTCCATAACAAATCCATATTCGTGTCATTAAGCAAACAGAGCTGCGAGTGAAGAGTAAATGCATAAAACAAGAGCACCCTCCAGATATGACGAGCCTTTCACTCCAATTGTGCTCACGTTGACAGTCTTGTTTCATTTCAAACATCAATTCTGAAAAGCCATCTTCCTTTTTTTTTTCTTCTTCTCACTCAGTTCCTAAGGACATCTTAGCTATATCATATTCATTTATCCGGATTATGACGACTTTTGTATTTTTAGCATAAACAATTGTGTATCGGTGACTATGATGGTTGAGTCCGTGGTGCAAAAAAATGTGAGCAATATGTTCAGGTTACTTTCTGAAGTCTATATCATGTCTTAAAATATTATGAACTTATACTCCTAAAAATAGTTATTCAAATCTCATCCCCAGGTTCTATAAAAGGTGAGGAGGGATAAGAATTTTGTTAAATCTTTAACTTTCTCAGTGCAAAGCCAGCATCACTAATAGTTTGAATCCTTCTGTCAGTATGCTATTGAAAAATGAGGAGACTTTTTTTAAACAGATTGTAAAGGTTAACCAAAATTACCTGAATACTGTGAAGGAAGAAATTCACCAACCCTTGGAGGGAAGTGGATGAGAAACAATATTTTTTTAAGTTGCCTAACCTTTGTGTATTTACTACATAAGCATATTAAATTATGCAATGATGAGTAGTATAATTATGTATGATAAGCACCAATTATTACAGACACACAATGTGACCCCAGATAGATCATAGATCCAGGACCAGGATTTACCAAGGACATTCATAATACCATGTCAAATTTCAAATTAGTCCTTGTCTACAGAAGGGGGGAGTGGTCACCCATTCTAGATTTTTTGTAAACCCTACAAAACCCCCTTTTCTGGTACCAAAAGAGTCTCTTGTAATTGTCAATTGATATTCTGCACTCCTTTCATGCAAGTACCAACATGCCTAGTATCATAGAGCACACAAGGCAGGAAACTATCATTTCCACAGATACAAATATAAGATTTTCATGCATTCTTTTAGCTTTAAGTGATAGCAAATTGCTAGTTTTAAGTACACCAAGAATTTTTGTACCATACTAATGTTTGCAAGCCAGCAAAATATCCATTATCCATCCAATATCCAGTATTTTCATACAGAATCATCACACCACTAAATAACTCCCCATAGACTTGTGTACAAAATGACCTCTCACCAAACGTCAATTTTCTCGGCTATAAAGCAACTGGTTATTTCAAAACTGGATTTTTTGGGTTGGAAGATAAGTACATACCTCTTCCCCAAAATGAAAAAATCTATGATGAAGGCTGATTTTTTGAGCTACAGAGCATCGAAAGATTTGCATGTTTTCAAAACGTCCACGCCTAGTTGAATGTTGCTAGAAATTAAAATTGCACAGTTTCCCCAAACCCTCAGAAATTATACAAAATGGCACAGACAAAATATTTACCACCCAAATGGTTTGTTACTAGTTTCACACATTATGATTAATTTCAAATTTTCATTTAAGGAGTTTGGAGTGAGATTCGTGAACTACGGGGTAACTAAGAACTTGCCAAGACTCGGTTGTTAAGCATGAAGCGTACAATTCTCGGCGTGCTTATTCAACGCAAAAATTCACATGCGAAAATTTTACGCGAGCAATGTGTATGCACGTAGGCATTTCGTGGAACAAACGCACGTTTTAACAGTTGAGCGCCAAAACACAAATAATTCACATACATTTCGCTAACCGTATTGCTGGTACATCGTTGCCAAGATGCCGGTAGGTTTCTGTCATTATTTTTATCGGCCCGGTATAATGCCCTTCTCGGCCGATGTAATGTTGAATTGAAGAATGTAATTTGGAACTCTAAAGGGAATTCCGTGTTGGGAACAATCGATTCCGAATGGACAGCTGATCCAACATATACCTACTAACAATAATTTAGACCTATGAGTTGTAACGTTTTGGTGCAATTTTTACGAAAGGTTTATTTAAATTAGATTAGATTAAGACTAGAATGAAGGCTGCAAATTCAACTGTAAAAAAAAAAATAAAAATAAAATTATCTTTTAAAATATTTAAAATGTGAAGACCTGGCATTACGTTGTTACTTACAAATGATTGAAAAACTTACTTAATGTATGCAAATTATTAAAATGAGCTTGATTCCTGATACATACTTGAATATGAACCAACAATTGAAAATCAAGATATCATGGATTTGTTAGAAACGTCTTAAGTTGAGGAACCTTATATTCACTTTTTTCACCATGTCTGAAAAAAATGAACAATAATTCTAATCAGGACAAGGAAAGAAAGACCAAATAAGATTAGAAGTTATAATTGAAAAAAAAGTAATATGATTAAAAATTTACATTTAATTATAAAAACAAACAAAAAATGGAGTCCGAAACACAGAATAGAAAAAATTATGTAACGTAAAAATCAATCACTAACAATCGATGTAAAAAGAGCGATACAATTGAGTAATAGACGCGTCTTAGCGGTGAAAACCAAAAGTCCATCACGCGAGTGGTTTCACGAGCTGCTTAGTCTGAACTGTATGATGCAAATATTAAGCGCAGATGGCTAGAAATTTCCCAGAATTTACTTGTTTTTACAATTATTTAAAAATTTTCCTGTTTTTTAAAACCATATGTTTTTTTTATTTTGGTATTCAAAAAAGCTCTCATCTGGGCATAAACATATGTGAAAACGAACATTTCTATAGAAGATTTGTTACTTATGAATAATTTTGTTGACAGTTTTGTTATTTCTCCATAGTACCCTACAGAAAATGTCAGAAAATACCTTTTTTGGAAACAAATTCTTCTAAAAAAGTAAGACGGAAACCCCCATTTTTATTTTAAAAATGTACAGCATAGATGAAAATACCTTATATCAACATATAAAGAAATTTCTATAGGCGAATATTCTATCTGCTCCAAACCCCTTAAAGACACAACTTATCAACTTTTGTGGACTTCTTCATTAGGCAAGGGCAATTTCCGGACGGCAATGACGTCGTCTGCTACACCTAGTTTATTAGGGGTGTGATTCCCATACTGCCTTGACTTATGACATCACAATCTCTTGATTTTTAGATTGAAATGTCAATCTTTTTAAAGTGCACTCACTACAAATGAAGAAAGATTGGAAAAAGTCAATCTTTTTTTAGATTTTACTTTTAGATGGAATTTAAACTAAAAGATGACCTGTTAAGTCACTCTGCCGCAGATTTCAACCAAGATGACTTTTTTCAATCTTTCTTGCCTGTGCTCGTGTACAGCCAAATAAGATGGAAAATTTAAATTTAAAGGGCCACTGGCACCTTTAAAACAATTAGGGCACCTCAAGTTTTTCAAAATCGATATTTTTGCAGGTTGTAAAGCTTTTATATACAAAAGCCCCTCACGAAATGATTAAGACCAAATCAGCTTCCTTATGGGGTAAAACAGAATGATTTTACTAATTAACATGTCGCCGGCGACGTTAAATTCAGCAGCCGATTGAAAACTGGCGTTTCAACACAAGAACAGCAGGCCGTAGCATGTTGCCCACGCCTATGCCACACTGTTTGACGGTCTATAACCTTAAATAAACTGAAAAAAACTGAAACTGAAACTGAAACTTTGTGGTTAAACAGTGAGAACGAGTCAAATATATTCATGTAATAACACATTTGTTGATAAAAGTTATGGAAAACTTAAAAATTGGGCCTACAAAATTACGGATTGTCTTTATCCTCATATCAATGCCCCTATCTGTTTTGGGGGATGTATTTGTATGTGTAAAATATATTCCGTTCTTCCAATGGTCTTAGCTATATTTGAGAGCAAATTGAAGAAAATTCAATTTGGGAAAATGTGCCAGTGCCAACTTAAGGAATTAAGGGGTAGTAATAAAGAGTAAGTGAGTCGTAACAATGTCATATTGGGGATGTTGTACTTATTTAATACCAATAGAAAAGTATACTCTAAGCTATCCATTGATTGATACCAAATTTATATGTGCTGAATGTTAAATAAGGAAAATCCAAGTGGGTTTAGCCCCTTTGGATGTGTGGTTACAAAAGATGCTCAGGTAGATGTAGAGCAGAATATCATAGGACCTTATTTAAGGAGTGTGTATTGTGTGTATTTGGGGCTTGAGTGACTTTATTATTTTATTTTTATTTTATACCTTTATTTGCACTACAAGAATATTCACAACGATGTGTGGTGCAAAAGGGTGACCCTAACAGGCACGCAGGCCCACAAAGCGGGGGACCCTAACACACCCTCAAAATAAAATGAAACAAGAGTGTTAGGTACAAATGTACACATACATAATGATTAAAAACCGTATTAAAATATATCATAAAAGTTTATAAAAGACATAAAAAGAATCAAATAAGTCATTTATAAGCACAAATATATTGCACAAGACGAAGCCATATAATACGTAACGCTATATGTATGAATTGTTAGCTAGGTAGTGGTCAAGGAGACAAGATTTGAACTGGGAAAGTTATAGTTTCCTTGAGATTGGGAGGAGGCATTCCAGGAATGGTTAAAATACGGTTAAAATAGGTCTTGCCGAAAGATGTTCGTACGGCCATCTGTTTGGACTGATAGTGAGCATTTGTGGAATTCAAATTGGGATGCTCAGAGTTACAGAAATTAATTTTGTAATGGAAACTGATTGAATGTCATATTTTTGAGACCCTTTTAAAAGAGGATATTATCTTTAAATTTACGGCGATTATCAAGGCTGGGGAGATTGAGCCTCTTTTTAGCGATCCTCCTATGGGGCAGAACTTTCTTCAGGATGAATTTGTTCATGGGGCAGAACTTCTCAGGATGAACTTGGTCATTCATGTCGTTACTATCAAAGTGAAATTTCCTGCCAACTTTAACAAAATATTAGCATTCAAGCAGCCTTCACAACTGCGACTATATTGCTTTTGTGTGTAGTTTATATAGTTCAAAATTGCAATTAAAAAAATACAGCAAGTAAACTTGCATCATCCCCCTGCAAGATGGCAGGCGGGACATGACCTCAGATGACCGTTGACCTTGGTCCATGACCTTTGACATCATCCACATATGAAGGAAACCCCTCTTGCAACGTAAACCCCAAGTCTGTTTAAATCGGACTAACTTTTGAAGGAGACGCGAAAAATGAAAACCAACAAACTCCTAACCTAACCAAACTGAGCCACACATACATGCCACACACAATACAACATTCGCACCCTCGCATATCCCCCTCTGCTTTCATCCAGGGGGATAACAAGAAACGTTCAAAATTGACAAAGCTTGAAAAGTTAATCTTGACCATTTGCAGTAGTTACTGAGTCTTGTAATCTTGTTTCCCTCCCAGCAAAAGCACCCTTGTCACAGCCTGGTCAGGTTTATACCATATTGTCTGAACAAATGCGACCCTATAATAAAGCCCACCCTTTTGACCAAACATTTCCTTAAAAATATCAACAAATCATGCCATACATCCAAGTAAACACTGACCATTAACAATCACGTTGTACATTGGCGGCAGGATTTGCCCAACTTAAAAAATTATCAAATTGTTCAGAACTCACTTGGTATGTTGTAAAATGACACAATAAGTACATATTTTACAAAGAAGGTATCTGCTTCTTGTTCAAAGCCTCAAACAGGCAACTTAAGACACTATCAATGATTGAAATCAGAAAATCAGATTTATGAATGTCTGTAATAAGTCCAGGTAACCAACATGACAAATGATAGGACTAGAAGCAACTTAAGGACAACATGGATATTTTAGTCTTATTGTATGTTCGGACAACTTAATGTACTGTAATCAATGGAGATTTGTATCTTTGAACACTGCTGTTTTATCCTTTCGTCAATCGTCATTGGAAAAGACACTTAAAAGAATTCTACAGGTATCTCATTTTAAGCTTATTTCATGCAAATTTCACTATTTTTTTTATTTTTGGTAATTTGCTAAATCACTGATAGTGATCCAGGTTGGTGCCTTGTAGTTCAAGCTGATGGTTTGCAGTTGTTTTGCTCTATTTGTAATGTGATGTATTTATTTCTACTTGGTTTTTAAGGGAGGCACGCCGATTTAAGGATATGAAGTGGGGCTTTCCCGTAATGATTGGCGTTTCATCAAAAAACCCCTTCTGTAAAGTTGCGCGCCAATATTTCAATCCGGTTTTGATGCGAGAGCTAAAACCGTGAATTTGAAAGCCCCATCGGGAATACCATTTAAATTAAATATTGGTCGACCAAAAGGGGCCACATTTTCGCTCATAATTTCCAAACCGAACCCTTTGGCTCTAAGAGTTCACAGGGTACATGAGAAAAAATAGTAGCTGTCTTCTGATACCAAAAGTGACCACTTACGGTTGGAAAATCTGGGGCGTCTGGGGCCGAGGCTATGAGCATTCGGGCCATGGACTTTTAATAACTATGCACTGTTTCGTCAATCTTAGGCGCCCATCTATGAAGTGCATAGAAACATTGGTTGTCCTCTCGCAAGTCTTTTGTATTATTGTTATTAAACAAATTTATGCTAAACATTGCAAATTAACTTATTTTAATTCTTCTTAATAACCCTACTAGAATGCAATAGCACTTTACAATAGGCTATTATCCTAGCAGGTTTAAAATTGATCAGTCATTCAAGAATGAAGAGTAAATTGATTGAGTTGGAAATGACATATGCTAATTAACTCATTTGTGATACTGCACACAATCTAATCAGAGCCCTGGGTACTTAAGCAAGTCATTTTGGAGGGCCCTTGTTATGAAAATGTAATGAAAGTCTATTAGCTTCTATTGTGAGATTTTTGTTCACAACACAATAGGAATTACACTTAATATATGATGCAACAAAAGTCAAAGTCATTGTTACCCTGAGCTTAAAAGGTTCTGTTTAAAATTTTTACTAAATTTGATGGTACAGGTTTAAGTTAAAGATATAATGAGGTATAAAATAATATTTAGACATCTAAAAGACTTCTCACACAGTTGTTTTCTAATCTTTTAAAGCAATTCTGAAGTGCCGGTTCATACAGTGCAGTTTCTCATCTGAACCAGTACAAATCTACTTTGGTGCTAGTTTGGTAAGATGAAATCACAGCTTTTAATCCACCTTCCACCTAGCATAAACACATTGATTTCTAATCAACAGCAATGCTATGCCAATTCTAAGTCACACACTGGTAGTGGCTTCTCAGGAGAGCATGGCCCACTGGTAAGGGTATGCTGGAGGTCCCCGGTTCTATTCCCGGTGGCAGCCATTTGCTGATATTTAATGGGATTCTTTAATTCTGGATTTTAATCTGTATATGAGCTATTGATTGAAATTAGAATTCACTCTCCCCATGGTTCAGTTGGATTTGGCCAACTAAACCGTGATAATACCCCTTCCTTTGGAGGGGACGTTAAGCCATTAATCCCATGTACAGAAAGCAATTCCTGTA
>JAMKCH010052308.1:0-10087 GCA_023653785.1 Ophioderma brevispina
ATGAACCACGGGGGAGAGCGGAATTCCAGATTTAATCAGTTTATAACAGTTTCAGTTTTAATTCAGTTTAATCAATCAAATCAGAATTTCGTACCAATTAATCCACGCAGTGGCCCCATCAGGGTCGATCCGGAGGACCATCGCACCAAAGGTGTGATAACCATAACCAGGTGCCACGCCAATTCATTTTGGTGGCTACACTCAGAAAGAAAAGATGGGTCTGATATTTGTAAGACTCGTCAAACATGTCAATGGTGGGCAAGCCTAATCAGAAATTCCTACTGCTCCCTTGCAACCATACCAGCATTTGATGAGCCATTTAGAGGTTTAATCCTATGGATTTTGTTACCCTTGGAATATACTTGCATACAATCATGGTGGATGTCTGCGCTGTGAGGACATATAATCATCGATCAAACTGCAACACTGGAAACTAGTGAACTGTGGTGACATTGTAATTAATGTATAAATTGTTTTTGGACATACCAAATTCGTTGGGAACCAAACCGATTAAAATCATTAAATCGGTGTTATATTATAAAAAATTCTGATCATTGTGCACAAGGAAAGGTATTTTGACCTTTGACAATCACGAGACGTCATTAACAGAATGTCTTGGACATAAACATGGGCTTCAGCTGATCTTGAAATGGCCAACAATTCATGGTGAATGGGTGTCAAATGGCTTCTAAAATAATGTGAGGTCCACAACACCTTACAGCAATAATTTGTAGGGGCCTATGGCAAATTCCTGCAATGGATTTTTTTTAATTTTTGACAGAGATAATAGCTCTTGCATATCCTACTATATCAGTTGTCAAAAAATTGGTAGCCATGCTTAAAATTGTTCTGAAAATAATGGGGTCAAAATGCTGTAGACGCTGGTGAAGGTGAAACTCTGTTAACAAAACACTTGTTTTAGAGCTTGGAACCATGAGAATTAAATGATCTGTCACCAAACCATATTGTCAAATGTTTATTAAATACAAAGTTCAGATATTTTCTCCAATTTAACATCCCACAACAACAAGTGTAATGTGGGGAATCCCAGCCAGGCAATTGCCATCACCATCAGTTATGTTCCTGATCACAGTGTGTAAGAACAGGGTACTGACATGGCCTGACAGGCACATGCTTTGAAACTTGCCGTCTGTCTTGTATAGTGAAAAGGCTCAGGTTCAGTCAGCTTGTAGAAAGCTTACAAAATATTCTTGTGATATTTTAGTTTTAATTTTAGTTTGCACTATGAATGAGCATGAATTAAGTATAACAACTTGGGAGTTCATCACTAGGGATTTCCTAGCTGATTTCGAACAGATACCTCAGAAATATACCGTTTGATGGCTATCCGCCTAGGAAGTGATGGACACCTTTCGGACCTAAACTTATAGAAGATATCTATCGCCCTCTGCTGGCCCTGGCTTGTTGGCTTGGATGGCAGTGAGCGCCTTGCTGTGGTGTTGAGGTTGCCGTTTTCGATGTGCAGCGGGGCGTACATTTTTTTAACACACTCGTTGTGTGCTAAGCCATCTCCAGGAAAGATGAATAAAAAAATATACAGATTCAATAACAATAGGCGGGCCCCGGATTTCGCGATTCACCATGGGTTTCACGATCACCTGGCTGAATGAACCGGCCATCACAAATCGACCCCACCAAGTTTCATGTTTATACACCAACGTTTATCCCATTTGACCTCATTTGACCTAATTGAAACCTGATTAACCTTTGATCCACTAACCAATACAAACTTGGTTTCAGGACGTTCAAGGGGCAACCCACCCCCAAGTTTCGGTCTCCGAGAAAATAACGCAAAGATAAAAAAAAAAAAGCCAGGCAGACATACCCACAGACCACCGGTAATAAATATATAGTAAATGTTGCCATTTTGTCAAACACTAGTGGAAATATACACGGGTCAAAAGGTCTATAAGGTCATATAGGTCAACTTTGTGGTACCCCCCTGATGAGCTTGAGTAATGGTCAATATATATAAGATAAGCATTAATTAAACAGGGCATGAACCTTCTTTGCAAGCTGTGCGAAGGTTCATGAACTTTCAACAGCCATCTAAGGCTTTAAAGGGAATGGGTCCACGAATTTATGGAAAAAATACATTTTTTAGTCTAATATGCTAGCAAGTAATCTACTTTCCATAAAAAGTAATTTTCACAATTTAACAATGATCTCTCAACAAAAATTTGAAAAACGGGTGGCATTCATATTGATTAATTATCAAATGCGGTTGAGGGTAAGTGATAATCTACAACCATATAACCCGGGAGCTAACAAAAATTTGTAACAGCTCAAGTACAAAGGTTGAGTGAGTTAAATATGTATGTTGACAGACTGACAGGGACCCCTGAAACGTGATTGAAGTGCAGCAAAATGGGTTTGCCTTAAGGAGAGGGGGGCCAAGACAAAAGTTTGTCAGGGTCAAATTTGAAATTGAGCCAATCTGTTGAAAAGTAATCATGTTATTGTTAACCATAAGGACCGGGAAAGGTATAGTTTGTACTATTACAACGCAAGTTTAAGAGTTAGAGGCTATAAAAACAGGCAAAAAGCAAAAAAAATCAACAAAAGGGAAAATTTCAAGTTTACAAGGTCTAACAAATCTAAAGTTGTCCGATAGATTAAAATGGTTGCCAAATTGTTGAGGGAGTCATAGATTTAAAATAGGAATAGTTTTGACTGTCTAAAAAGCTAGTTACCAATGTAGGGGGCACAGAAGGTCCACATTCCATTTGCATTCAAGGGGGCTCTTGACCTTGTTTCCCCACTACTTTCTTAAGCAGGCATGACCACGAACGTGTACGGCGAAAATCTGCCAACATACCAAAAACTCAGAGACATATGTCAAAGCCTGGCAAGTTACCTTAACTGACCCTGGAATGACCTTTGAATCCAAAAATGCCCCCTTGAAAACGTTGACCACAAAACTTGCACGGCGACGAAACTCTACCACCACACTAAAAATCAGATTTATAGTAAAAAGAACGGCCAAACTACCGAAAACGGACCCTGAATGGACCTTTGACCAAATGACCCACTGTTTAATAAATCTGGACCACAAATCGTAGGCGAAACTTACCACCATGACCAAAATTATATCCGTATATCAAGCACGGCCACGTACCGATAAGACCTGGATGACTTTGACCCAAATGACCCCTGGCCCTCGAGAAACATCACCACAACACTCGTACGGCAAAACTTACCACCATATCAAATGCATCTGAGACTAAAGCTCTTTTAAAATAAGGCGTTCAAACAAACATTGACAAGGCTCCGCCGTCTGCAGCCCCATTTAAGTAACTGTCCCTAGGGAACTAAGGGTCCTATGTGAGATTTAAAAAAATACTGAAATGAAAATGTCGAAGTAAAAGTCAACTTTAGAGGCTCATAACTGAAAAAGGAGCGCAATCTACAAAATAGGACTGCATCATAGATAGAGCTCTTTAACATAAAAGCTTTCCCCAAAAAAAATTGACAGGGCCTCCGCCGTCTGACAGCCCCGTTTGAGGGAACTGTCAGTGCTAACAAAGTCCACAACCAGGCACTAAATAATTATAACCTAACACTTTTGCATTAATAGCAATGATGGGGCAATATTCAAAAAGGCAAACAGCAAATCACACAGGTTCATTATCTTGTAAGCCTTCTTCATTTGCACTACTCTGGATTAATATTCTTGTTAACACTTTAAGACACACCGCATATCCATATTGCAGTTAATTGTTTAAATATAAAATTGCTGGGCTGGTCCATCCGAAAGTCGGAGAAAAAACGATGGTCAAGTGGGGAAACAAGTTGAACAGACTTTGTATACTTAGAATCTTGTGTCTGTAATTCCCTTATCTTTTTGCCTAACAATGAGTGTTTTACTTATTTTCTTACAGGTTATACGTTATGATTTCAACAACACCATAATTTCCATGACCACTGAATGACCTTGACCCCAAAAGGACCCCTCCAAATCATGACCACAAAACCTCGTACGTTGGAGCTCTATCACCACACCAAAATTCATATCCGTATTTCAAAGGACGGCAACCCACAAGCCCACAAATTTGGATTTTTTTTCCCCGAAGGCGTTCTAAGAAGGAATTGGCACCTTATTTACACCCAATTGGTGCCTAATGCGCGCCAGTATCTAGTGCGTGTCATTCCTTCAATGTATTAATACAACTTAATCCCGCCTAATTGGGCGCTGTATTACACCGATACAATTTGGCTCTCCCGCCCTTTATGCATAAATGGTTTATGCATTGTCATGATGACGTTTAACCTAATACATTTATTCACTAGACATGTTAGAAAACTATTCCATTAGCTGTAGGGCAAGGTAAGAACAGAAACAAATATCCGCCTGTGGCAGATAGTCTGCATCGTAAGTTTACTGAATTATGATAGAAAACCTAAAATATAGTGATGAATTATACCCGCAGAGATAATTTAAGAAAAAGAAGGATTTGGGTTTTCCTCATCAATGCAAAACCATACAACTTGTCCTCAACTAACTAGCCGTAATCAGTAAATTAGATAGAATTAAATGTCAACTCCCTGTCCACGGCGCTTGCGTGTTGCATCATAAATTCATCACAGTTAGGGGAATCCCGTGATGTAGTAAAAATCTCTGAATTCAGCGCTTAGTATGGAAGAGAATGCGACACTGGTATTGGCCGAAGCACAGGTAAGTATTTTCCGACTTTGCTTATGGTCATATCTACAATCGGTCAGGCTAACGACTCTCCTGCTTAAAGCCAATGACTTCATAATGAATTCTAATTCATTTCAAGTATAATTCAAGGATAAAAGTGTAATGAGATGTCGACTGTCCATTTTTCTTGTGGTACGTACGACCGATTTGGTGGTGTGTTCATGTTGTTGTTCCCTCATCGTAAACATTCGAACAAGCAACGTGCATATCAAACCGAAAAGATCTCAATTTCCTCACCTTTTGTATATTGAGGTGTGTGTTAAAACTTATATTGAATGAATTGTGGGATTACGATAGACTTTTCCATACACATTCGCAATTGCGAACTGTGGGTAAAGTCATAAAATGAATATGGTTGCAACGCTCATATGGCCACTGCATGATGTACTGTACGAAAAGCCATTGCAATCTATCATTGCAGTGTGGCTCTAAAATGTATACTATTGGGGGTGGTACTGACATTGGAAAGAGGTACGGGGATGTGCGGCCTTAAAGTCAATATTAGCATTTTTTTTTGAAGTAGCGGCCCACAATTTTTCAAAAAAATTTGATTTTTACACGGTTTGTATTGGTGACCTGGGCCTGTAACTATCCTTGAATGGTTAAACTCAAAATTTCTGAGTGTCACAAATGCATGAATTTTATAGATTAGAATAATATTATCGGGATCTCGATAATAATTCAAACGGCTGCTGGAAAACGCCCTTCCAATGTAAAAT
Source organism: Ophioderma brevispina (assembly GCA_023653785.1). Lineage (NCBI taxonomy): Eukaryota > Metazoa > Echinodermata > Ophiuroidea > Amphilepidida > Ophiodermatidae > Ophioderma > Ophioderma brevispina. The sequence continues at coordinate 5,443 of JAMKCH010052308.1, forward strand.
AGCCGGAAAATAGCGCCATGTACGTGTCTACTCCCTCATCCATTAGTTGTTTTATTGGTTCAGGGCAAGTCAAGTTAGAGGTATTTTCTTCTCGAGGTGGCCTTATTTCATCATGGACGGACATAAATGTAGCTTTCCAGCTCGTCCGTTAAGTCCAATCTGGGATCCAATTCTAATTACAAAATCGCTATTTTATGATAAATAATGTGCCATTATTGCTTTACGAACCACCATTTCGCGTCTCTCCAGCAGTTCTTCCTCTCCCAAACCCAGTTTGAAGCATAATTCAGTTAGTTCTTAAGGTCCCCTTTTCAGAAATTTTTGTGTGCCTCAGAGCTGAATTTTAGCAACATTTCCAGATCCAAAGCCTGCAAATGTCTCAATTGTCAGTTTCCCAAGCCCCTACTTTCGGGACAAAATTCCAGTTCAAAAGCCCCCAAGTTCGGAAATTGGGGCCGCACAGCCCTACCTGCAAAAAAAGTTGGAGTGCCCCCCCCCCCCCCCCCGGGAATATTTTATATTATCAGCTTCTAGGGAATGTTTGAATCATTCAGCCATTTACTAGCATTAGAGGTTAAATGATTGACATTGGAGATGTGTAGTTAGCCGTTTCAGTTAGGTACAATTTTGTTTACGCGCAGCGCCCACGTCTGAACTTCGCGCAAATCAATGTTAGCGGTGATATTTCCAGGTTGTCACTGTGAGTCCCTTAAAGGCTGACTCAAAGATTTCCCCAATGAGGGCGCCCTCATTTTTCAAACAAATTTGCGTTTTTTGCATAGATGGTACATAATGCTTGTCCATAACTAATAATCACATGGAAATAGCTAAGCTCAAATTGAAGCCTTCATATAAGAACTCACACTTCTTTTATTTAAAGTTCATGTTTGGAACCTTGAATTACTGCATTTATGATAGAGCGCATACGAAAGATAAAGTGAGTTTTATGATCATTTTTCCATGTTTGTTACGTATTAGTGAAGTTTTTGTCGTTATTATGTTTCCGGGATCAAACACAGTTTGTTGAATATATTAATACGACAAGAAATAAGACAGTCAAATAGATGCATCTTGCACCTTATTGCATGCAAAGCGTTTTATACTGTGTTTATTATTATTATACTATAAATACTAATCACCAAGTCCTGTGATCTCACAACAAACAAGTGCTATCGTTCAACATTAGATTCCCGAGTTGTCAGTTTCCTTATCTTTAATACATCGTCACAGCTTTGTCTCGTGTGCCCCACAGAACAATTAGTGACTTGTCCTATAGTGATCTTCAAAATACCCTAACCCACATGAACAATTGCTTCCAAGTAAAAGCAACCCCTCATAAGCTTAATCATGAAGAAACAACTGCCAATTGCAGTGCCTTCAGAATTTAAAAGACCCTCAACTATGGTCCATATCACTATCTACATGCAGTGATGTCAGCCCAGTTTATAATAATAGCAGTGTTTAAGCACACTGAGCGTTGACTCCCATAATTACAGCCTAAGTCGTGTGCAATCAAAGACGGCATTTTCTATAACACTCACAAAAATCTCTGTACAAAATATCTGCACCGCAAATAGCTGACATCACTGCAACAAAGATAGGCGTACGTGGACCATAGGTAAAAATTGTAATCATACGTTTCAGATGAATCCTGAGCTTGTTCTTTTTAAAGAACATTTCTTGTTAGTAATATGATTTTTTGCCAAATGGGGTCAAAGGCACATAGGGTCATTAGAGAAATGTCAGCTATAGGGCCATTAGATGTAAAAAGGGGACATGGGTCACCATAGGTCACTCTGCGCATACCAGTAAAAAAGTCCTGGACCAGTGATTCCTTTAGTTTAATTTTCATAGCCTTTTAGTGGGCACGAAGTTTTTTATTATGATTGACAAATGGGGTCCCAGGCCATACAGGGTCAGAGGTATAACTCAATATGAGACTTGGGTCAGTGGTTCTTTGATATACGTTTGAAGGTAATCCGGCAAATGTAACACTAAACTTAACATGCACACCCAGGTTCCACGGCAATGCCTTAACCATGCGCTTAATGCAGCAAGCTAGATAACATAATACGTCTCTAGTCTCTTTTTCCAGCAATACATTGACGCTTGGTTGCACATGTATAGGATATCAGAGAGTTCATGACATACTATGTAGCAGATAAAATTGTCGGGTCTTACAGGTTTTTAAAAAAAAAATGTCATTAATTTGCGTATGGTTCAGGCCACTTGAGGGAATATCCTCTAACAAAAATTAGTATTGCTATTTGACAATTTCCTGACTCTTGTGAAACCGATTTTTAGACTATTCCCTAGCAAATTGTAAGGAATTTCTGGCAGGTGTTTTCCAAGATTTCCGCTTAATATTGATATGCTTACCACCACTTTTTCAACATTTTCCGCTTTTCACGAAGCGGGATTTAAAAGGTAAAGTCGATATTAGGCAATATCATTTAGTGGAGGCACCGTCGACACAAAGTCAGTAAAACATCCCTAGAACCGTCAAAAGAAAGCAAGTGTGTTTGTCGTCTCAACTCGTAATATGTAATTGCAGTGTAGGTTTATTAGAAATATTCCGAAGTATGCCCCCCGCTGTCGCAAGTGAATACCCTCTTTTGTTGAGCATATTATTGGAATCTTATTTTTAATCTTAGAAAACATAATATATTAAAGTGCTCCCTTCAACTTTCAGGACCACTTTATATTCCAGAACTGGCTTTCACCAGTTCCAAGGTGCCTTAAAACGGTCACGTGGTGGAAATCGTTTAGAGTAACAGCCACGCTGGGCATGTCGCAGCAATGTTCCTTCGTTGTCGAAAAGAAAACAGCAACAAATACTTAATGTGCTAACCAGATAAGGTTTCTCAGCGTACAACACCGAAATATTTTTCTCAAACACCTCCAAAATATACCAATATCTAAACTAAAATTCCTAACTTTGCCGGCGAAACCAACAAACCCAACTTTTCTTCCATCCTATGTAAACCTATGCATGTCCATGGGCGTCAATCGGTGGTGGACCGAGGGGAACAAGTCCCCCCCGTTTTTTTGGGGTGGGGGACACAATATCCAAATGTCCCCCCCACCCCCATTAATTTGTACTAATGTCTACCGGCCACCCTTACCAATGGAGGATCCAGGCCGTCGCCTCCCCTCGTCGAAAACTCAATGTGACAATGACACACACTTACGTTGGCAAATACTCTGAACTCATACATTTCCCAAATTTTTGGATTACAGACCTGATTTCATGCAGTGCCGGGCAATTTTTTTTATTTTATTACCTGTCCTTTGGTAGAAAAAGAGAAAGAAATACATCAATGGTCCCCCAAACCCCTCCATTCTAAGACTAATCACTGTCCAAATTATACGTGGAAATGTATAAAAACAGACTTAGATACTATGTAAGAGACCTCCTTGTACAGGTTTATGTAATATGAGTTGACAAAAACGATCTCACCTACAAAACAAACAGGACTAAGGACGACAAACATCTTTTTCATGTATAGGGGATATCATTTTTGTGAGTTGTGTATGTTGTGTTAGTGATTTTTGGTGTCAGGGCATATTTTGATGTGGATAAAATGGACGACTGTTTTTGTGATAGATCTCGACTCAATTTTTGCCTATAACCTTGCAACGCCAGCACGTGCAACAAAAACTCACCAACTCCATCGAATTTATAGCGGTTCATTACTAGTTCTTTACTATATTAGAAAAAATGATACTTCTCAAAACAAACAACAATAGGCTTACGCCAACTTTACGTTATGGTCCTTTTCCCATATGGAATTTTAATGATTTAAAACTTACATTCGCGACCGACCCACTTGCGTCTGGCGAATCGCCATTTTTCTTTTTCATGCACTAAATAAATCTGTAAATGACAAATTTGAGAACATTTGCACGTCAATTTTTTTTTTTAAATTCATAAAAGGTTTGAATTTTTCTTAAAATATGTGTGAAAACACTCCAGACTTTTAAAACATTTTACCATTGTTTGGTTTTTCTTTACTGAATGCTTAAATGTCCATCATACATTGTATTAGAGTTGCTTTCATGTATAAATATTCAATCAGGAAATGACCTAAGCTTGACCAATCAACGTCTTTTTAATATTCCATATTTACTCAAACATATGAATTGGGTTAAAATTTGTAAATGTGAATAGACCACACAAACATAGAAATAGATTCGCCGTTATGTTGTTTTCGATGTATCCGTAGTAACGGTTTTGAGTCTATTTTTATTCACCTCTTTTTTTCGTTTTGGGTGATTAGCATTGGTTTTGATTGCAACGTCTTGTGCGGTATTATTTACTTTTTTTAGCCCTATTTGATTGTGAAAAAGAAGTAAGTGGGCGATTTTTTTTTTTTTGTCTTCAATATTGAATATTAAATATTATTTTGCAAGTCCTGGACAATGATATCTGCGGATATTTTGTGCACGAATTTACGCGGATCGGCCATTTCAGCGCAGATTGGTGGAGAAATACCATTTATTCTGTGCGCGGAAAATGCTGAATTGCCGAAATCATGTTTTCTAAACACCTGATTCTCCCTAGACTCTGTAGAGTGCTCTCAAATCCCTAAAATTCCACACATTCTGACAAAGAAAATATCAAAACACATCTGTCTCTGGAGAA
>JAMKCH010052309.1:0-15262 GCA_023653785.1 Ophioderma brevispina
AAGAGAAAAGTCAGAAATTCTGGTTGGTCTCAAATCGGGGGTCCTTTGGGCCCCACTCCCACGGCCGGGGATATCACGCTATGGTGGTATCGCTGGCCTGGCCATTTTGTGCCCATATGTGTCTTTGTTTGAATATGCAATCGCTGCATTCGGGACTTAGTGCATTTTTCTCACTCAGTGCATTGGGGTTTTTGGGTGTTTGGTACGGTTAGGGTTAATCGGCCAACAAATTTGATTTATTTTTGCTCTATTTCCATTCTGTAAGCCAGAGCGCTATTTAACTTAATGATTAATGTCAGTCATCATGTGTCAATATTATATCTGATGTGAAAGCATCTGTATTGACACAGACACACAAACAGCAGCATAGCAATGTATCTTGTCTGATATAACCAGAGCACTGAACCACATTAAATCAAATTGACAAACCCAGCATAAGTATTTGGCAACAGTAACAAATAAGGGAATACTTTTGCAGAAAAGGAAGGAATAGCAGAGGCAGAAAAAAGAAAGAGGGAGGGAAGAATAGAAGAGAGAAGGTAGATAAGAGGAGGTGGCAAGAGGAATATCCAAATATCAATTAGTACAATGGCCTCGCTGTTACATCCTTGCATTCAAAATCTCTGGTAGACATTTATAGAAGTCCCACTGATGCAAATGGGTATTACAATTGATTCCGTATGACGTTGCGCAGTAGCACTTGACGGAATGAATGGCAATACCTCATTTGCATCCATGGGACTTCTATATGAAACGTCTACCAAATCTCTACACTTATAATGTCACTCTAGGTTGTCAACCACAGGGTGTCTTGAATCAATCCCATAATGCATTGCAATGTGTCTATACTGTACTGTACAAAACTTATAGTACTTAGGGATGAAAAGTGTTCCAAAGGAATAAGAACCACAGGACATGTCATAATCATGCTAAAAATTCCTTAAGTACTAACGCTTTGTGAGCGAAAATGAGCACAGAAATCAAGATTTTTATGTGTTAAGAATATGATTTTTGTGGGATCACATGACCCTTTTGAGGTGAAACTTCCTAAAACTGGTGCACACAGCTGTTTGACCCCATGCAATTCGTCTCTTTTATTTTTAGAGCAATTTTAAGCAATGGCGACACAATTTTGACAACTAATATAAGGAGGGATATGAAAGAGCTATTATCTCTGCAAAAATCAGAAAAATCCATTGCGGGAATCTTGCCACATAGGCCTACAAAGGTCAGAATTTGAAAGTTATAGCGCCCTCTATATGGCCATTTTCCATAGAGGGACGTGTTAAACTAGATTTTTAGGAAAAATCATATTTGCCCGCAATGAAATTTCGTAAAATTTACACAGGATGAAGTCAGTGGTATAAATAATCCAAATTAGTTGTCAAACGTGTCGCCGTTGATATTGTTTGCATTTAATTCTGATTTTGTCATAATAACAGCTGGCATTGTGGATTGATTCAATACACACTCTGGTTTAACATGGCCCTTTAAGAAAAACTGTTTCTATGGAAATACCGAACTTGGGTGATGTTTCATTTAAGCAGATCACCAGGAACAAAAATTGATACGTGCTTCATGATATACTGAACAGCTATACAGAGGACCAAATGAGGGGAGGCAAGTTAAAACATACTGGCTTCGAGTAGAATAGTTTGCCAAACGCCAAGCAAGAAAGCGACCCAGAATAACATCAAGCAGCATCTCAAAATACGCACAAGTTGTCTACTGTGAAAATATTTGGGAGGCCTCCTCTCAGACAGATTCAAATATTTTTCCTACGGATTGTGTGAAAATAGCACAGATTTTTCTTCTCATTCCATTTGAAGTGTTTACTTATTACATAATGGTTATTATTGGCTTTCACTTTCTCCTGGCCTTTGTGTTATTGTCAATTTTTATATTTGCTCTATCCAAGAAAGTCTCACAATTTTTGTTACTTTTCCTGATATAGCAGGTGGACAAAAACCAAAAACCCTCACTTTATGCAAGTCATCAATGGACTGTCCCTCCCCACTTAATTAAATCATCTTGGGGTGCAGTCACAAATTCAAAAGTGAAGTCCACTTTTTGCCACTTTTTTTTATTAAAAGTCCCACGTTAGAGAATTTGAAATAAAGTCAATGTTTTGATTCCATATTATGATTTTTAGTTTTGGTGATGAGATCATTCAAAAAGTCCAAAAAATATCCATTCTAGGGGAGTTAATTGTCATCTTTTACAAAAAAAGTCCAGCTTTTTGAAGTCATAGCACCGCCTTCCCATAATCCCTGCTTATGGCCAGTGCAAGTATCCACAGTAATTCAAAACATATGTTTTAGTTATTACTTTACATTGGCAATATTCTTATGATTCCTTTAAGGTTGTTGCGGATATCTACCATTTATGGTTTAAAATAGAATTCTTAGATGAGCTCGTAGTCGCAAGAAGATTTTCTTTGGCTTGGTTGTCAATTGATCTAGTCTGAACAAAGTGTCTTATGATAAGAAGCCTAGTTTGTTAGAGCCTGGTCATCAAGTCCTCACTTGGTCATATTCCATCACATGACATGCAGTAGTTTAGATGTTTGAAAAGGCTGTGATCACAAATGCCCCTTAAGATTGCAATTGCTCACATCTTACACTCACCTGTCTTCACAAAAAAATGCCTTGGGGTATGTTATTTGTATGTTAAATACTATCTCTGGTTCTTTCCAATGGCCTAGACTAAATCTGAGAGCAAATTGAAGAAATTTCATATTTTTTGGGAAAATGGTGCAGTGGCCGCTTTAATATGTTAACGGGTGAGAAAATTCCTCGTGAATGGGCCGGAATTAAATCCATGAGGGAATTTTCTCACCTGTTCCAAACAACCCACACAAAAACAGCCATTTTTAGTGTTGGCAAGGACAAATGTGTCAACTCTTTCGTGACTAACCCTGGTTTAAACCCATGACTAAGTAGTCTCCACTTATTCATAAAACCAGCCCAATGTCCTAGATCTAAAATTGAACTTTTAGAGTCCAATTACAAAAAATTTTTAGTTTGGTGAGTAAAATTTAAACAAGTAAAATTTAAATATATCTTTTTTAAACCAATCTCTGACGCCTTGATAATAAGATATCCCTCCACAAATGTAGCTATTTCTTTAATGCCAATAATAACCATAAAACATTTTAAAGATTAGATAAAATGAGAGCTCTGAAAAATTGCGATGGAGACTTCTTATGTCTTTTAATAATATAGGATTTTTTCTAAGCCCTCCCAAGCAAATAATTCTGACCCGACCCTAAATATTATTGCCACAACTACAATATGCATTTGGCTTCACCCCGAAGATGTAAAAGCAACAAACAACTTGGTTTCACGCCCATCCCTAGAACGAGTAAATAATTTGGGTCAGCAGTTTGTGACAGCTCATCAACCGATTGGCCTTCCTCTCTCTCTCTCTCTATTGCCTAAATCAGTATCCTGCCCAGGGAGGAAAGGCCAAGACAGCAGGCCAACAGTGGGCTGTTGTAGCCCTGACAAGTTCAATCCATGAGGTGTAGCCACTGAAAAATATACCAGTACTGACTTTTGATCAGGGCGGCGTTGGGGTAAAATCACCGAGGGCCGAACAAATTACACATTTAACTGATATAGGAAAAAAACCCTAATTTTAACAAACACCATTTATTGCTTAAAAAAAAAACCCATTTTTGTGTCATCTGACAAATAATTGCAGAAGGTACATATAGGGATTACCTGGTCGTATGTCTGTGACTCTGTGTGTCCTGTTAATCGTTGTGTGTTTGTCCTGTGGGCAAAATTTTAACCCTATAATAAATTGCATGCCTTATCCGAGTTCCGTAAGGGCTACGATGATGTAAATTGGTGTGAAAGGAGGGGGCAGGGTGGGGTGACATGTTGGTGGACCTCATGTACCCTTGGTAACCTCATGGACCTTGGCCCCATTCCCAACCGCGACGGCAGACGACCCTCGCAGGGACCCCGCCGAGGTATTTTTTTTCTTAATTTTGAACTCTCAGGGGGTGGCTGGTGCCGCCCCTGATTTTGATTAATGCGCATACCAATTAAATGGGTGCTGCAAGATGTGAAAATTTGGGCTTTCACTTTCAGTATCATCCGACATTCCTTAAACCATGACCGTATAATCATTGTGTCACCAAAGACCTGAAAAACCGCCAAATTCTTTCTTTCTTTGAAGATCAAGGGTATCCACGGTACAATCCCCCAGGCACCACCACAGAGTACTCCCGCATGGGCACACCACATGGGGCACATATCACTGGTATCAAAAAGTGGGGGAATCATCCACCCACAATCCCGCCCGGTCATAAATGTTGTGACCTTTGCCTCTTAAAATGAACTCCCCCACTCCCTGGTATCAAACGTCTCAGTCACTGAAAGCATGCTCATATCAAATGTCTGTAGATGTATCCCAATATTATTGGTAGGGGGGGAGGGGTTGGCAAGAAGAATCAGAGGAACAAACAATATATACGTTTTTCCTTAAAAAACAATCACAAATTTTCCTTACATGGCAGGGCAAGTTTCCCAACTAATTATGACCAACATGCCCGTAGCCAGCCCGGCGTTCCCGAATGGGACAATTTCCGCGGTAGGGTGCAGACAATGACCCAATCCAAACAAGCAAAATTTCCCCTCGTAGGGCAAAGGATCCGAAAAGGGGCTGATTTAACATAATATATCCATGTTTTATTTCCCGAGTTTCCCTCAAAATTTTTTTTTCCCAGAGGGGCACACTGCCCCCTTGCCCCCCCCCCCCGGCTACGCCACTATGACCAAGAGTGTACCCACTAGTTTCAACCCTATCGAAAGTACTCCACTGCAAATAAACTTAAAGCTTCATCTGATTATTTTAGTTACTCTTATCCATATCTAAACATTTTGATCACTTAGATTGGAATGAATGTCTATTCCTTTAGCAGCTGCAAAAAAAGCACTTTTTGAAAAATTAACTTGAAGAATGACCCTGATGACCTCCGAACAATTCATATTTTATCCATGAGACCACCTTCAGGATCAATTTCGGGAACTGAAATTTTGATTAATTTGCAGGCTTGGATGCTGAAATTTGGCCAGCTCATGAGGCAAACATTACCCAAAAGGGTGAACCTTAAGACTGAATTACTCCTCACTGGATTTTAGACCGATGGAGATACCAAAATGGGGTTCTAAGGGCCCCACATAACCATCCCACTTCCCACTTCCCAATTCGGGGCGGATCCAGGATTTGAAAACATCAAAATTCCCGGGGGCTGAAAGGATAATCTTGTCCAAAATGGGCTGATTTTGCCAGAATTAAACCGGGAGGGCCGCTCCCCCTCCCTAGATCGCGCCCGCCCTGCCATGTCATCACAAATTTGGGCCACTTGACAAAAATGGTGGTGCACAGTTCAACAATCCCTGCCTTTAACACAAGATCATACCATAAATAGCAAACACTTGACAAGACAAAATATTAGTCATTACTTATGTGTTTGTGACATAATTGATGCTATTACAATTGGTTGACAATGCTTTAACACTATTGATGAATATGAATATCAGAAAATAGAATTTCACTTCATCAATGCTTTGACGCTGCAACCCTACTGAACTTTTTTCTAGCAAAGATAGCTTTGGTCCTTACCATGATGTCCGGTGACCATTTATGGACTAAATCTTGCATCTTACCTATTAAACAGTATCAAATGAATGATCTTGCATGCATGCATTGCATTTGGATTGGCATCATTCATGACGTTTGTGGTGTGTGCGTGCGTGTGTTATGTGTGTGGGGTGTGTGTGTGGTGAGGGTGTGTGTGTGTGGTGTGTGGGTGTGTGTGTGTGTGGTGGTGTGTGTGTGTGTTTGTGTGTGGCGTGCGTGCTTGCAAATGCATGTGTGGGTGGGTGACTGGTGTACTGGAAAAGTTTATTGTCCATGATGGAGAGCATCCTTTGTTGTTTAAACACCACAGACATCATTATGGAGACTTATTTTTAATACCTGTGACTTTTTTTAGTATTCCAAAAGGACAAATTTTGTACTTCCTGATATAGCAGGTGGCAAACCAAAACCTAAGCTTTTGGCAGTCATCAATGGACCCCTCCCCACCTTAAGTAATCATCTTGGGGTTCAGTCACAAATTCTCCAGTGAAGTCCCACTTTTTTGCCACTTTTTTTATTAAAGTCCAAACTTTAGAGACTTTGACAAGAAAGTCTAGCTTTTGATTCAAGATTCCTGATTTATTGGTGATGAGATTTTCAAAAGTCCAAAAAGACCATTTTAGGGGAGTTAGTTCAGTGTTAGCAAAAAAGTCCACTGTTTTGAAGTCATCACCCTTCACATAAATCCATGCTTATGGCCGTGCAAGTATAAGACAGTAAGATTTCAAAACGTATGTTTTAGTAATGAATTTACAATGGCATATTCTTTGTCCTTTTAAGGTTGCTATATACCATTTATGGTTATAAATCGAATTCTAGATGACTCGGAGCGCAAGAAGATTTTCTTGGCTGTTAGTCAAATTGATCTTTCCATGAACAAATTTGCCATTATGATAAGAAGCCTAGTTTGTTAGAGCCTGTTTCATCACCTTGAGTCATATGGCCATCACAATGACATGCAGTAGTTTAGGATGTTTAAAGGCTGTGGAACAAGCCCCTTTAAGTGCATTGTCAATCACATCTTACTCAACTTTCTTACAAAAAATCTTGGGGGTATGTATTTGTATGTGGGGGTAAAATATATCGCTGTTCTTCCAATGGCCTATACTATCATTTGAGAGGCAAATTGAAGAAATTTCATATTTGTGAACTGGTGCCAGTGCCGCTTTAATTTAGGTGTAACGGGTGAGAAATTCCTCGTGGAGGGCGGATTAATCCCAGAATTTTCTCACCTGTTCAGCACATTTTTCGAGTATGTGGAAGGACAAATGGTCACTCTTGCAGGACACCCCTGGTTTCAACCCAGGACTAAAGTCCTTTCAGAATACCCAGCCCATAATGTCTAGGATTCTAAAATTGAACTTTAAGGATCAATTACATTTTTTAGTTTGGTGAGTCAAAATTGCCCAACTCGTTTAAATATATTCTTTTTTAAACCAAGTCTCTGGACAGCTGATAATAAATATCCCTCCACAAGTATCTATTTCTTTAATTCCTAATACCATAAAATTTTTAAGATGAGAGAAATGGAGTCTCTGAAAAATGTGCGATGGAGACTTATGCATTGTTTATAATACTGAGGAGTTTTTTCTAAGGACCTCCCAAGCAAATAATTCTGACCGACCCTAATATTATTCCACACTACAATATGCATTTGGCTCACCCTAGATGTAAAGCAACAACTTGGTTTCACGCCCATCCCTAGGAACGAGTAAATAGTTTGTCAGCAGTTTGTGACAGCTCTTCAAAGGCGGAGTTTTGCCTATCTCTCTCTCTCCTCTCTATTGCCTATCAGTACCTGCCAGGGGAGTGAAAGGCCAAGACAGGAGGCCCAACAGGGGCTGGTTGTAGCCCTGACAAGTTCAATCCATGGGGTGTCGCCACTGAAAAATAGCCAGTACTGAATTTGATCAGGGGCGCGCGGGTAAAATCACAGTAGGGCTAAAACATTACACATTTAACTGATATAGAAAAAACCTATTTTAACACCATTTATTGCTTAAACCCATTTTTGTGTCTGGCAAGAATTGCAGAAGGTACAAACTACGAGTTACCTCTGGTCGGATGTCTTTCTGTGTGTCCTGTGTATCTGTGTGTTGTGTCTGTTGTCAAAATGTTACCCCTTAATAAAGTGCTGCCGTACGAGTTCCGTAAGGGCTTACAGTGATGTAAGCTGGTGGAAAGGAGGGGGCCAGGGTGGGGTGACATGTTTGGTGACCTCATGGACCTTGGTAACCTCATGTGACATTTGGCCCCATTCACAACCGCGACTGCAGACGACACTCGCAGGGGACCGCGATTGTATTTTTTCTTAATTTTGAAACTCTCAGGTGGTGGCTGGTGCCGCCCCTGATTTGATTAATGAGCATACAATTAAATGGGTGCTGCAAGATGTGAAATTTGCTTTTCACTTTACATATCATCGACATCCTTAAACCATGAACCCTAGAATCATTGTGTGACCAAAGACCTGAAAACACAGCCAAATTCTTTCTTTGAAGAATCTGTGGGTAGCCACAGAGTACATCTCCGCATGGGCACCACCACAGAGTACCCCTGCACAAAATGGGCACCACCACATGGGGCAACATATCACTGGTATCAAAAAGTGTGGGTAATCATCCATCCCACAATCCTGGTCATGAATGTTGGGACATTTTGCCTTCTTAAATGAACTCCCCAACTCCCCTGGATCAACTCATCAGTCACTGAAAGATGCTCATTCAAATGTCTGTAGATGTATCCCAATATTGATTGTTAGGGGTGGCGGAGGGGGTGGACGGAATCAGAGGAAACAAAACAATATATACGTGTGCCTAAAAACAATCACAATTTTCCTTCCTCCTAATTGAGGACATGTGTCCCAACTAATTATGACCAACGGCACGTAGCCAGCCCGGCGGTTTTCCGCGGGAAAACAATTTCCTGTAGTGCACAATGACCGCAATCACAAGCAAAATGTCCCACTTCGTAGGGCAAAAGGATCCGAAAAGGGGCTGAGTTTAACCTGAATATCCATGTTTTATTTCCCGATTTCCCCTTAAAATTTTTTTTTTCCCAGAAGGGGGCACACTGTCCCCCCCTTTGCCCCCCCCCCCGGCTACGCACTAATGACCAAGAGTGTAACCACTATCCACCTATGAAGTAACTCCATGCTAAATAAACTTAAGCTCAATAGATTATTTTAGTACTCTTATCCATTAAACATTTTGATCACTTAGTTAGAATAATGTCTATTCTCGTACAGCTGCAAAAAAAAGCCTTTTGAAAAATTAACTTGAAGAATGACCCCTGGATGACTCCGACACAATTTTCATATTTTTGTTCATGCGACCACCTCAGGATCAATTTCGGGAACTGAAATTTTGAATTAATTTTTGCAGCTTGGATTCTGACAAATTTGGCCAGCTCATGAGGCAAACGTTATCCCAAAGGGGACCTTAAGAACTGAATTAACTCCTCAACTGGATTTTAGAGAACCGATGGAGAGACCCAAATGGGGTTCTCTAAGGGCCCCACATAACCATCCCACTTCCCAATGCAGGGGCGGATCCAGATTTGAAAAACATCAAAATTACCGGGGGCTGAAGGGCTAAACTTGTCCAAATGGGGCTGATTTTGCAAATCGGGAGGCCCCGCGCGCCCCCTCCCTAGATCCGCGCCTGCAATGTCATCAAAAATTTGGCCACTTGACAAAAAGGTTGTTCACAGTTTCCAAACGAATCCTGCCTTTTAAACACAAGATATACCATAAGACAACACACTGACCAAGACAAAATATAGTCATTACTTATTTTGTGACATATTTGATGCATGTAAAATTTTTGACAAATGCTTTGAGCACTATTGATGATATGATATCAGAAAATAGAATCATCACTTCATCCGATGCTTTGACGCTGCAACCCCTACTGAACTTTTTTTCTAGCAAAGATAGCTTTGTCTCTCTAACCAGGATGTCCCCCCGGTGACCATTTCTGACTAAATCTTGCATGCTAACCTATTAAACATATAATGAATGAGCCATGCATGCATGCATGTGCAGGTGTGTATGTGCATGCATCATGCGTTTGTGTGTGTGCGTGCGTGTGTATGTGTGTGGGGTTGTGTGTGTGAGGGTGTGTGTGTTTGTGTGTGTGTGTGTGTTTGTGGTGTGGGGTGTGTGTGTGTGTGTGTGTGTGCTGGCTGCGTGCATGCATGTGTGGTGGGTGACTGGGTGTACTGGAAAAGTTGTCCATGATGGAAGCATCCTTTGTTGTTTAAACACCACAGAATCATTATGGAGACTTATTTTTTACCTGTGACTTTTTTTAGTAATTCCTAAAAGACAAATTTGATTCAAAGCCTTCATCATTTAAACTTCCGGTTGACTGCGATGTGCCATGTCAGATTTCCACCGTTACGAACGGCAGTCCTATAGTGATTCAACACTCACGTGTCACCTCTAGGACTTTTCCGAAGGTATGAGGATTGAATGAGGGGGATGTGCAGTGTGGGTGGAAATTAAAATTCCATGCTATTGAACATGTAGTCCTACAGTAATGAAAGCTTCAGTCAACGTAACCGCATTTATATGTTACAAGTGCCATACACTTTGTTCATGGATTGACTATAGTATCTAGTAAGGCATAGTTTGATAATATATGGGTTGATATATAATATCATTTTGGCTCGCCATCCTTGGATTTCTAAACATGCTCAAGGATGCCCAGGTGGCACCCGGCAGATTCTTATTCTCACACCCTAATCTATCATTTTTTCAGAAAAAAATTGTGTCGCATACTCAACGCTACGGTCAGGCCATAATTTGGACCATATCCACCTGACTATAGCCGCCTGTAGAACCAGCAGGACCATAATAAGGTTGACAACTTTACCAAAATTCAAAAATGGTCCAGTGATAAGACATCCGCCCCCCCCCCCCCCCCCCCACCGCATGATCTGAAGGTTGCGGGGTCGAGCCCGCTGCGCCAATGTGTTGTGCACTTGGGCAGGCACTTTACCTCACTTACCTCATCGACCCAAGCAATATTCGGTATCTGTATGGGGAACTATTACAATCTAAGTGCTGGATAGTATTGTGAGCTGGCCGCCTGCCGACCTAGGTGAGGCAAAATGATTGTGACGATTTTCCTGATGGCCGTATATAATAATAGGCAACAGCTCTTTGTCTACTTGTGTAAAGGCGCTATATAACTCTCATTATTCCCCGCCGAACGAAGTTCGGGAGGGGACTATAAAATGGGCTCCTTCCGTATGTCCGTAATGTCCTGATAAAAATGTTAAAACCCTAGAACATTTGGGCATATCTTTTTTCTGGATTTGCTAGAGTAGCCAAACTTTGGTATCATTGTAGGAGGGGATACCACCTACTCACATGGAATTCCATTCCCCCAGGGTCCTTCACTTGGTCTGTCAGGGGGTAGGGGAACACAGGTCATATTGCACAGAAACTGTCACATTGTGAACATTTATCTGGAGTTCTGTAAGGGCAACAAAGATGTAACTTGGTGAAGAACAGGTTATGATTCTCAACTGATGAGAGTTTGGGTGTAAAATATGCTAATTAATTACTCTAATTTGCTAATTTATGAAATTTTCCCCGCAAGGCCTGGGAACAAGTTTTTTCTGGAGTTCGGGGTGTATCTGATGTAACTTGGTGTAGGAAGTGGGCTGAGAAGTTCTCGACTGATTAGATATTTTTTTTTTGGGCGAATTTTTTTTTAGTCTAGTGTTACAGTGGGTCCATTCTTTGGTTGCCAGCCTGTTTACATTTCCTTGGAAATGGAAAATATGTAAAATTCCAATGTTGCTCCGCTTTCCGGACCTCGTATGGGTCCCAAATTAAAATTGATCACTTGAATTTGTTTTCAAAAATAGTGTTGCCACATTGATAAAATTATCCATATTTTTACTAAATTCAGTGAATTTCAAGGGATTTTTTGTAATTGCTGAATTTTAAGATTTCTTGCGTCATTTTTTTTCTTGATCACATTATTTTTGGCGAGCTAGTGATGGCCAAATTAAGGGTGGACTGGTGCCGTTTTAGTTGTCATTTCGTGATCGTGATATTCGGCGGGGCCATATTTTACGCATCGCGTAATTACAAGTTCGCCTTGTTTAATATTTAAAATATCCAATTTTGTCATTTATTGCTGTTTTGGGCGGTCAGTCACATGTTATCAGACTTCGTCCTAAATGCAATTTGCTCCAGATATCCAATGACAAATTATTGAGTGACAACTTGGTCGACTACAAAATCTCTGATACAGCTGATTTATATCATCCAGAGGCTTAAAAAAAAACGTACAGGGTAGTGAGTTTACTGGAAATGGTGACTATGGATGTGATTACTTTCTCCTGGTTATAGAATAATGTCTGTAGTGGCAGAGGGAGCCAAAAAATCCTTAAAGGTGCACTTAGTATTTCAGCCCTTGTGTTTTATTCTTGATACTAGATAGCCTTGAGAAAAGCTTTTCTCAAAAATTTGAGCTGAGCCGATCTTGCGTTTGTGTTATGAGCAATTGCTCGTTTCCCACGTCCCATAGGCTACTGTGCTTGTATTTCTGTCCGTTTTCGGACAGAAAATACAATGCGAATTTCTTACGATGCACCGAATTTGCACGGTAAGATTGGGCCACGTGGATTACTAAGCTAACGGTGTTTCAGATGATAAAAAATCTCACATTTTTTAGGTAAGTCGGGGCGATGCTGGGAGCACAACATGCCCATTTAATTTGGACATTGTTATAACACATCATCATGAAATTGAGATAAACTATGTTTTCCCTGGAATGCTTGTCTTGCCTGCCCTGGTGATCATAGCAGAGGAAATAACTTATTTTCTAGATTTTAAACAAAATTGGGGGTCAAAGGTCACAAATGGGTCATTAAGGAAATTATGTGTAACATTCCATAGAGTCTCGTCCCAGTGTTCTTTTTCGGGTGTGGTATATGTTTTAGCACTATTTTTTCAATTTTAAAACTGTTGGAGAGCTATCTTTTCAATTTTGGATGGCAAAAGCCTAATTTGATGGTGAAAATAGAAACCATATTGGAAAATTTATATGTAATATCCTCTTTCCTTCCAATGGCCTAGACTACATTTGTCGCTTAAATTGAAGAAAGTTCATATTTTGTGAAAATGTGCCAGTGCCGCTTTAACTTTACTGATACAAAGTAATTCTCAAACCAGGACATGTTTTGTACTTGCAGAATTACAACAAACCTCAAAATGTTTCAATTTTCTACAAATTTTGATTCAGACCTCTTAGAATGAGGAAAATAAGGTTGCATGCACATATCGGCCACTGACATCTTCAAATCTCATAGCCCCTTCATTAAAAAACGCAACTTCGGTCGTGAGTGTTGAAATTCAACATTCAAGACAATGAGCTCCAAGCATCAAGTGGGTGTGCACATTCTGGGTTAAATTCACCTAAAGAGAGAACTCTATCGCTTCCTTGAAATCCGGCACCCCATCATCTCTTTGCTGCAAGTGTTCAAAATGCTCGCTCAAATTTCCACTAAAGCGTGCAGTCTTTTAACTCTCATGGTTCTATAAAGGATCAATTCGCATCGGTAAACCTCATAAATTCCCAATCCAATTCCGGGCCTAGTTGTGTGGATCTCACCGTTCAACACCTTGAAGTGGCACGCTCGACAATCAAAGGCGTCACACTCCAGCGATCCTTGCAAATGGGCGATTCAAAAAAGTGGAATATTACGCTCGTGATCAATTACTGCAAAGCTGCAAATTGCAAAAACTGAGTGTTAACTTTAACACCATGGGTGTTTAATTTTAACACCATGCCTGGAGTCAATACGGGAACCACACCCTTGGTGGTAGATTACAACACCATGTGTTAGTGTTATATTACCACCAATTTTGTTTACATGTATGCTATGACAACTGCTGTTTGGTGTTAAGTTTACACCACAGTCGGTGTTATGCGGTTTTTTTAACACTGCCGGGTTTCAAATTGACCTATTGTGTAATTTAACACGCTCCTGGGTCCAATACGGGACCACTCCCCGTGGTGTTAATTAACACCAAAACTTTGGTTAACATTTTTTATTTGTACCAGGTGATATTTATAGAAAATGCTTATTTTGTTTTTTTTGTGGCTTTTATTTAAAAATATTCTTTCTTTCACCTATTAATATAAGAAAATGATACCAAATCCATATAAAAATTATGCAGCAACACCAATGGTGTTAATCCTAAATTATACAACACCAGAAACCTACACCAAACAAGCTTGACACCGACTTGGTGTTAAAACTTTTAACCCACGTTTTTGGCAGTTTTGGATGCGACTGCACCACTTCCGCCTGGTAGTTACATGTGAATGTATTTTGTGAAATTTCATTAAATCTTGCAACCAAGGTTTTTATTCTAAATCAAAATTGTATGAGGATTCCAAAATCATGGGTGTCATTTTTTAAATGTGTTTTTTTTTTTTTTCTGGATGTATTCTAAGGGGGCAAGGTATATACAGGGGGTCAAACTAAAAGTGCCAAATGTTTTTTTACAAGTATACCATCATATTCAGTACCTTTCAAGGATTACATAAAGGTATTTTTGCGCCTACCTGGGGTTAGAGTAGAGTTCTCAAGGCAAAACGGGGTCAAGGTCACACTGGGGGTAAAACTTTCAGATTCAACGGTTTTTGTTTTAAAAATGGTGCCAAATTGTTCGCGCTTATATATGAAGGGCCGAAATGTACAGGTAGTGTTGTCCAAGACGTTTTGGTGATAATAAGAGGGCAAATATGGCCGTGTCCACAGGGTCTATGGGAGGACCACAATCATATCTGTAAATCTCACTTTGAAAAAGTGAAACAAGAATCTATATACATTTTCTTATTTAGTCATGACCCAGGAACATTTAAAACCATGTTTCAACAAAAATCGGACATTCTCTAATAATGCCCTTGAACTTTCTTTAGACTATTGTCTAAGAACAATAGGTATCGGTTAAATATGGCAATATACTTTTTAAGAAACCTTATGAGCAAACGAACAGATTGGTATAAATTTTAAAACAATTTAAACACTTTTAATTTTTTACCCCTGTACACATTTTGCCCCCGTATAAAACACCCAAGAACACATTTTAAACAGAGCACCATGGTGCTAAGCTCCATAAGAAAAGTGTGTTGGAGCTTTGAGGGGAGGTAGTGGTTTGAATTGAGGACACTACCCAGGGCCTGTGGTATGTGTCATGAAATCGATCGACATATGGGATAGACCAAGCACTATTATAATCCTGACCATTTTCAGGTCCACAAAAGATCACAAATTCACATAAGGTCCCCAACATGTGGGACCCTAACTAAGGGCCATTTTATCCAAGTGTCATTGAAATCGATCTACATTTGTGGAATACATACTCCATTTTAAATTTCTACCATTTGAAGGTCCACAGGTCACACTAGGTCACCAACATGTAGTATACTACCCAAGGGTCATTCGAATTGTGCAAGAAAATTGATGGACATATGTGGGATACACCAAACAATTTTATAATTCTGACCATTTAAGGTTTTACATGAGGTCACAAGGTCACATGAGGTCACAACATGTGGGACAACTACCCAAGTGT
>JAMKCH010052311.1:0-10563 GCA_023653785.1 Ophioderma brevispina
CATAGTGGTTGATTTCGTAGACGGCAGAATTTCATATTCGTTTGTAGGGTACGTGTGGTAATATGGTACCCCTATAAGCAATATCTAATGTCCAATAATTTTATTTTTCTTTAATCCTTCCTTTTCAAATGAAAAGCTTTGGTCATGGGTAGGTACAGACCAAATGATATTCATTCATCTCTAACCAAATGAAAGATATCGGCTTTCATATCTTTTTTGAAAATGGTTCATATTACCCCAGGCGTCGGCAATAGGACCCACCCCGTTATTTGCATAAGGGCGGGGTATATTGACCTGACATGGCGGGTTCATATTGCCCCGTCCGCATACGTTTTCTACATGGGAATATAGTGTGTCCATATTACCTCAGATCACACATACACAAAGTAATCCAGCCGTTTTTGAATTAGATTTAAGCTAGGAATTTGATACATGTACTGATACAGTGTATCAAATTCCCAATTTACTCCTTATACCATGGCATTCAAGTGGGTTTCGACCCGGTTCTTAATACCCCTTATAGACACTTAATGAGTATTGATCACTTTCTTGATTTAGTGTTTGTGTCTGATCCTTCTTGTGTTTCTTTTCTTGTGAGTCTTCATTAATTTGCATGGCTTGTGACCACTTAGCTGTTTCACTTGTTTTTGATATGATACCAAATATGTCACCGCCTATTAATAGAGGGTGTACCTGCCTAATAAGGGCTGACTTTGAGAGGATGCAAACTCTTAGTATTAACACTAACTGCATAAGGGGTTTGCACTTCCGTTAGTGTCATCACGGGGGGGGGGGGGTTCCCCGAATAAACCCCTTTCCCTAAAGGAATTTTTAAAGAAATCCCACCACATGTTGAGGCTTCAACACATCAACCAAAAAAAAATAAAAACTGAAGAAAGTTGTTCAGTAAGAAAATTAGGGGGAAACATTTAATTTGTAAGTTTGCGTCAAAATGTGCGAAAGACACTATTCGTTTCTGCATTTTCTACTGCATCTGATTCACGTAGACTTTTGCTGATTTCGTTACTTGGTGAAGATGAACTTATTTCACATATTAAGCACAAATAGCAATGGTGCTCGGCCATTTTATATTTTTTTAGGTTTACTTTTATTTACCGATAGGTATCCTACAGTAAACGCTATACATGTATATAAAATATTAGACACCAGTGGCCTACTATACGTTCCAAGAAGTTTTTTTAATTAATTAATTTACTTTTTGTTTTGTCACTAGGTGTATGCCAATTATGAAAATCAGAATCACGTAACTCTAATTAAGATTTTTAATTGGGTTGTAATTGGGCACTTCGTTAGTGCATAAGTGGGGGGGGGTCCTAGGGACCTGCTCAATAACGCAAAAACGACACGATGGATTTGAAATTTTTGCACAATGCAAGCCAAACTAAAAGTTAGACAAATCAAAAAATATAAACAAATATTTGCCGCGTTAAAAAACGCCGTCCGAAAAACAAAAATGGGTCCCTAGGAACCCCCCCCCCCCTTATGCAGTTAAGTGTTTAATGGACCTTGGCATCTGTGTTATGATAATGAAGGATGTTTGAATAGCGTTTGGATCATGCTGCGTCTATCATTAAAAGCTCTATTTATCAGTCTGTTCCCAAGAGACTGTATCTAACCATACTAATTTCCTTTGGATTAACAAGGATATAGAATTAATTTACAAGAACAAGTTCTTGGTACAGAAGGGCTAAGATTGAGTAGATCTGATGCTTAGGCTTAGAAGCATTCAAGGAGTGTAAGTAAATAAGTTTGAAGGCTGCGATTAGAAGAAGTCGTAATGAACTACCCATGATATTTTCTAGTAATATTAAGCAGAATCCCTAAAAGCAACTTCTGGTCAGATGTAGCTGCTCAGCTGCTCTAAATTTTCTGAACTACAACTTTCATCACCACTGTTTGATAATGATGTGATTAGTGAGCCTGATAAAATTGCGCAAGCTTTCATTCAACAGCCTTTCTTGTAAGTTTGGTGTGGGTACCATCCAAGGACCTGAATTCTCTATCGGATGTGCTGTCCTTCCTATGGTGCACCCCAACTTTCGTTGATCCTTTTACCGAATGATGAGGTATTTGATGTTCTCAGGTAATCTTGATGCCTCGAGTCTCCCATGGCCTGATGTATTCTTCCTGTTTTTCTTGAAATCCTGTTGCAAGGAACTTGCTCCTAAATTGTGCAAGCTTTTTATATTTTCATTCGGATGGGCACAGTTCGCAAAGCATGGAAAGTCGCTGTTTTCCTGTGTTTACAAGGGTCTGTAAGCCTAAAGATGATGTTGGCAGTGATAGGTCCAGTATCATTAACAAGTGTTCTATGTAGGGTAATGGAGAAGTTAATAAGTCTCGTTAAATCATGGTTATTTTGAGGAGAACAATATACTATCTGACAACCAGTTGGTTTTCGTAGTGGTAGAAATTGTGAACAATTGCTCACAAAAACATATTTTCACTTCTTTCTGATTACTTGCCGTCGTAAATGTTGCTCTTGTTGATACAAATTTTTCTTGGACTTTTGAAAAGTTGATCGAAGTTCAATTACTTGCTAAAGCCTTAACATTCTTTGGGCATTCGGGTTGTTCTCCTTCCGTGAATTCAGAACTTTCTTCTTGGTCGGTGCAGCAAAGGGTTGTTTTCAAAGTGTGGTTTTCAGAGATGGGTTCTTCTTTGCATCATGGGTACCACAAGGCTCTGTCCTTGGTCCTATTCTGTTTTTTTGTCATGATATTAATTGCTGTTGTTTCATCTCCTATTGTTCAGTTTTGCTGATGATCACCCTTTAGTTCGCCCTATTTACAATGATTCCGATCATCATATTCTCCAAGAGAATTTAATAATATCTTCAGCTGGACAGTTCTTATAGCTTCCCTTAAATTTATCCAAAAGTGTTCCCACTGCATGTAACTAGATCCCAGTCTCTGCAGTCCTCCTGTTTTCGTACTCTTTTGAAAAGATACCAGGCTTGCGGAATTGACAGCTTCAAGCTACTAGGTGTTACTTTCACTAAAGATCTCTCTTTTGATAACGCACATTGGCAATGTATGTGATAGATTTCTTAGCTCTCTGGCTTTCATAATCAGGTGTCGAGAAATAGGTCTCTCACTCTTCTGCCCTGCCTCAATCTGCATAATCTCTTGTCATGTCATGCCTTCATTTCTGTATTGTGCTAGTGTTGGGGCACCCTTCCAGCGAAATCACTTAGATAGGCTTGAGAAAATTCAGCGTAGGATAACATCCATCATTCTAAATCGGAAATTCCCATAATTCCTTATCTATTCCTCCTTATGTAGAGCGGCTTCGTGAGTTAGGCTTAGTGAAACTCGAGTATGTTTTAAATAAAATCAGATTAGAGGTTGGTTTTTGGATCAAAGTACTTACACACTTAGTGCCCATTTCTTTCACACCTCATTCATTCACCTGACGTTCTTTGGATAGTTTCAAGGCTTTTCACAGAATTTGGTCGAAGAAGTACTCTTTCTATAATCTATGTTTGTTTCACTTCCTCGTCTTTGGAATGATCCCATCAAACTTTGCATTTTGCTCAAAGCCATTGGAATTTCAGGACGGTTTAAAGATTTTTATTTGGACTTTGCAGATTGAGGGTTTGCTTGCAGCTACAACGGAAAATGTTTTTTTTTTTTTTGCTCTGTATAAGGCCACTCTATTAATATGATTGCTGATATGTTGTTTTATTGTTGCTAATTTATGTACATACATGTCCATTATTTTTTTTTTTTTTCTATTAATGTCCTGCCCAATCAATGATTTTTTCCCCATAGGAAAAGTGTTCACGTATGTGCCTTGGGTATCTTCAGGCCCATTCACCTTTTCCCGATTATACTTGCTTGTATGTATTTTTTTGTATTTTTTGCATTTGGGTCATTTAATCACTGTAAAATGTATTGTGCACATGTTTTTGCAAGTAATTCCAAATAAATATTATTATTATTATTATTACATGGGTAATGTCAGTACCTATGTTTTCCATGATAACAACCTCCAGACCGTGGCTCAAGAGAAAATAGGGAGTGTTTAAAGTTTCCACTTGGACATAAAGAAAACTGTTTGAAAATTTTCAAAATCACCAACTCCGCTATTAACTTGGAAGGAGAAATCAGTAAAGAATAGTTTCATTCAAGCTAAGAACAATAAGGGGCAGGGCCGCAGAGTTGGCTCTGGCCGGGGAGGGGGTTGAACTGACCTAAAATGGCGGTACAGGTATATATATATCTCTATATATATACTATATATATATATATATCTAAAATCTTCATATACTCATAATATAATATCATATATATATATTATCTATATATATCATCTATATCATCTCTCTCTCTCTCTCTCTCTCTCTCTCTCTCTCTCTCTCTCTCTCTCTCTCCCTCTCTCTTCTTCTCTCCTCTCTCTCTACTCATCTCTCTCGTTCTATTCTCCAAGGAGGGATTCCCCATGGACAGTACCAAGCCCTTACCATAACAGTCCACACCCTCCCCTCAATTAATACACCAACTTTACCCTATCCGGTGGCTGGTGTATAGTCGCAGGCTAACCGACCCATGTGCCCTTGTTATAACCATATATAAAATGTTTTGTTCACTCAACGTTTCTAGGCTATTTTTTTCCTGCTGAACTCTGAATCCGATGGATGCCAGAAGACGAAAACCTTGACCATTTTCGAAGAAAACGCAAAAATTCAAAAAATGGCCACATGGTGTGTGTTTTAAATATAACTACCAAAAGTTGGTAATTTTTGTTTGTCCAGTCAAACACACACTGTGACAAATTAATAAAGTAAATGATATCATTAACCACCTACTTAAGAGATTCAATAATAGGCTGCCAATCAACAAAGCAATCTTGAAATTGTATCTATTTTTGACCGTAGATGGTGCCTGTATTATAACCAATGCTTTATCAATCAATATATTAATTGAAACCATTATGAAAAGCTTTCAATTCAACAATTTGATAATTAATCCAAATCAATAAAAACCATCAGAGGGTCAAAAGGCCCAAAATCATTACTACATATAGCCAAGAGCTGCCGTGTTTGTATATAAGATAACGATTCAGAGCAATTTAAATCTCATAACATATATCCACATTGGATTGATATCTGCAAGTTGCCATCCAAGATAGGCGTTCATTATGGCTGCAATGGCAATCACGCAAAGTCAGCAAATATCATTCCCGATGTAGGCTAAAGATATTTATATTTTGGTGGTTTTTAGTTGGATATCACTTCCAAATCCCAGTAAGGCTAACTTAAGTGTCACGGGCACATTCACAAATATGAAAATTCTTCAATTTGCTCTCAATATGATAGGAGGCAATTGGAAGAACAGAGATATATTTTACACATAAAAACCTAACAAACCCAAAACAGAGAGGGACAATAATAAGAGGTTAAAGGAAAC
Source organism: Ophioderma brevispina (assembly GCA_023653785.1). NCBI lineage: Eukaryota > Metazoa > Echinodermata > Ophiuroidea > Amphilepidida > Ophiodermatidae > Ophioderma > Ophioderma brevispina. The sequence goes on from JAMKCH010052311.1 coordinate 5,433, forward strand.
ACCAGGTAATTGTAGGCCATTTTTAATTTTAAAGTTTGCCATTAACTTTTATTCAACAAATTGGTATATACATGAATATTTTTGAATAGACTCACTGATATTACAACCACAAAGGCTTATAGAACGGTCAAACAGTTGTGGATAGCGTGGGAAACATGCTACGGACTGTTGCGTTGTTTTGTGGGTTAAACGCCATCATTTGCGTGGTTGCTGTACTGAAAATTTAACGTCGCCGGCGACGTTTAAAGTACAAAATCGTTCTGTTTGCCATAAGGAAGCTGATTTGGTCTTAATCATTTCGGGTTGAGGGCTCTTGGTATATAAAAGCTTTAAAACCATGCCAACATTTCGATTTGAACATCTTGAGGGCGCATATTTTTCAAAGGTGCCAGTGTCTCTTAATAGTGCCATTTCCCAGGCCATATTGGATACCAATCTTGGAGATGCAAAAGGCATCTTACAGGTATCGATTCCTCTGATTACCTAAGATGGGACATTGATCTGGATTTGACTTAACAGGGTATTACACCAAATTGAACAGTAGGACTAGGTTAGACACAGCTTATCGATTATGTATAGGAAGCCATATGGGATCCTAAATTGAAGGAAATTATAATCACATTTAAAAAAAATATTTCTTATGGCTGTTAAGTATTTCTTGACTGCCCCAAAACACCACGATAGATACCAAATTACACGCGCAGGTCAGAAGTAGATCACGTATTTTATTGACGGCCATAGCTTCATGTGGATTACTGGTAACAGAAATTGATAATGTTAATTGGTCAAAATGATTTTTTTTTTTTAATTTTGGACTTTTTAACAACTTTTGAGTGAACAAGCAAATTTAATGCTTCGTATTACTGGTAGCCATTTGGGATTTTGTTTTTTTTTTGCTTTCCACAAAAATCTCACGGTTTCTCATCTGGCCTCCATCGGATTCAGAATTCAGCATAAAAAAATAAAAACGGCCTAGAACCCGTGGAAAAACATTATAATATCTATACAAAAGTTATATTAGTTATCAATGCATCTGTACCTGGACATTACCACCACCCCTTGATTGGATATTATACCGCCTGTCTCAAAATGGTACAATCAAAAAATTTGTTTTAAGTAAAAACAAAAAATTAAAAACTACAATATTTTTATATTTTGCTAAACGATGGTGGTACAGAGTACAGTTTTCTAACTTTAGAGCCCGATGAGAATAGAATAAGGTATGATTTTTTGAACAGGTGTTAGAAAGTTATAATCCGCCGGACTCATGTCCACCTTTAACGATGAAAGAATAGGCCTCTCGATTCAGTTTGACTGTTTCACGCCACAGTGTTTCACGCTTTATTTCCGTTATCGTCTATGGAGCCCGGACTATGGCTCCCGGCGGACTATAACTCTTTTTCATCACCACCAGTACTCGCTCTTAGATTGAATTGAAACCAAGGCGATATTATTTATATTAAGTGCATAAACGAGTCGGAGTTTCAATTAGGTTGTAGAGCGATCCGGTTTTTTTTTAACCAAAATCATACCATTATTCTCATTCTTTACACATCATTTTAGGTTATTTTCAAATTAATTTTCCAATTCTTATGGCTTAATACAACAGGAAAGGACCGCCATCACAAGTGAGGAAAACGCACAAATCATTGAACGGCGCAGCGAAAACGCAACGTTAGCAGGCATGCGCGAATGTAGCGAAACGCAGTATGACGTGAACGCTTCAACCTCAAATAACGTCAATACGCAGCGCGTAATAATCGGTCTAAATTGCGATTTGACACAAAGCCAGGAACAATAAAATGAATAATACCCACAGCTGTTTACGAAGAATAACCAAACTTCTCCCTTGTTATGTTTTGTGCTACTTAAAATAACCGGTCTTCAAACGAGTTTTAAGGAGGCAGTGGTGATTTCTTTTTTCATCCAAAATGGCCCATTTGCATTCCAAATTTCACAGCCTTCTTCAAGGTCCACACATAATATATGCAACTCTTTTGCTGACATTCTTGAGTTTCTTCATGAAGTTATCCCTTCCTTTGCTCGTGTAGATACAGTTTCGTTTGCTAATTGATTTTCTGAGGGCATTGACACGCACAGGGAAAAGTGGCACAAATTGGGATTTGGGCATCTGCATGTTGCCTACAGCAAATGGGACGAAACGAACGCAAGTGAGCAGCAGCTATTTTGTGTTTACAAATCTTGCGTGCTTGTCTGATGTTGATTCTGTTTCTGTTGGGGAAAAAAAAACACCCTACAACTGCCGGTTAGAAGAAAAATATATTTAGTTTCCTCAACATTAATCAGGTGACCATGAAATGAAAAAATTCATTCAAAGAAGCGATAGCACGATAGCAAAGTGTGCAAAAATGTATAGTCCGATTGTTTGTTTGCCACCATCCCAATCATGGACACTAAACAGAGAATCCTAACAACACGTACACATCTCAAGCCAACCTAATTTTTGAAACTCGCTTTCTGTGATTTTATTATTTAAAATTTGTGTCCCTCCCTTTCTTGGTAATATATGGTGGATCCATATGATTTAACGTATGAATAGAAAAAATATTTTGAAGTATAAGCAAATCAAGATCTGATACTTGTGTACTTGGTCATTAAAATACACCAGCCATAAAGTTTACCGTCCCTAACAAACGGATGACTGGAATATTTAAATCCTGGGCCATTAACTCAATTTGAAATTATTGAACAAAATATATGCAATTCCAAATTTCCATTGTACTTTTCCTGGATATTCCTTGACTCTATTAGCCAAGTATCCAGGGGGAGCGGGTTACGTAGCGTTCTCTTTTGGGGCTCGTTTACAACCACTGGCAACTGAGGTCCTTAAGTTCGATCCCCGGGTCGGACCAGAGGCTTTACTTCTGATTGTTTCCAATTCCAACTCGCTCATCGCAGGTTTTCGATTCGTCGCCGGGTATCAGGTTTCCTCCTTCTTTTAAAACTGGACTTTCTTCTCATATCAAACTCTAGCGTGATGGAGGAACCTGCTTGCTGGAGTATAAATGATCCGAAAATCAAATTCAAGTATCCTCCGATGTCGACGGCGAGGCCGACGCAAATTATGATCTGTGGGTAAAAATGCTCCTGGCCGATCGAAAAGAAAGTCGAAATGCTGCGTAACATGCAGACTTTTCCTATCACCTAACCACTGACTAAACCTAATAGCCTATCCGATGGTGTATGCGTCCCACCCCACAATCCACCAGTTTTTGGGAAATTTGATTTCAATACGGTCATTTGATCCCACAAAATCCGATTCTTAACACATGAAAACCCTACTTTTACACTCATTTGAGCCCACAATGTGCTGTAATTGGGGGGATTTTTTTGGGCATTATCATAAAATGCCTTGTGGGAAATAAACATAACATACATTTCTATCCACAATCATACAGCAATATAAACTTCACATACATAGTAAATATGTCGTGTAATCTATACATGAGTGTAATGTGGAAGAGTACTGGAGATAAGCCTAATACTGGCCGTCAAAGTTCCACTCATTTCTATTTGTTTTATAGTTTGATATAATTGCCGTTTTTAATAATTTAGGTTGAAAAGAATGAAGATTTTTTGATTTTTTTTGACATTAGGTGGAATGGTGTTCCATTGTTTAACACCAAGGTAAGATATAGATTTACCACTAAAGTTCAAGTTTAAATATTAGGGTCTTTGAAAGTCTGAGCAATCTTGTAGGATAAGTGGGTATTTCACATTTGTTACAACACGGTCAATTTTTTTTGATTCGACCCAGTTGTCAAACTTTTCCAGATGGTTCTGGTTCATAAATATCAATGCAATATTTTGGCAATATACACGGTCCAACTTCTGTTCAGATTTCATTTCCAAACATGTCCAGTGATATCAGGGGTAACTCAGGGGTACCCACAGAGAGCAGGATATGCCCAAAAATAATCATAGTGAGGATACAAAAATAACATAGTAACATAGTCACTCTCTGCTATTGAAGTTAAGCATAGGCTACGTATATCTGACCAACAGAATTATGACTGTGCTGCTTCACACACATACTAAGACAACCCCTATTTTAGAAATAAGGGTGATGCAGTAATCCTTTTATAGGCGAATAATGTGGTCCGAGGTCGGGAAAAAATAAATAATGGACGAGGCGCAGCCGAGTCCATTATTTTTTTTTTTTTTTTCCGGCCGAGGTACATTATGAGCCCATAACAATACTGGCAAACCTTATTTCTATTCTATTACGAAAACAGCGTGATATAATGAGAAATGCATTCGCTAACCCCATTATTGCAAGAAATAATGGGCAGTAAACTGACCATCAGAAGCAGCATTTTCAATAAGGGGCGCATAGGTAATGAATACTATAATACTTGATGATAAATCATATTTACTTAAGTAACCATTTGTTCCAATTTCATGTCCAATCTTCTACAGAACATCCTCCTTTTATTTTTGTTAGTATAGTCTGGGTGGATACATCTCAAAGTATTTCATTAGCTTCATAGAGGTCAGCCATTTTGGGTGATTTGTTTTTTGGAACAGCCATATTAACCAAGATTCACAGTGACAAAGCATGCACAATGTAGAAGTGGTTTTCCCCCCAAAAAAGAGACTGTCCCCTTCTTGTAGGCAAAATTGTGGATGTGACCACATGGGTGTACCTGGGAAATCAATTAACCCACCCTAAAGAAGTTTTGGACGAAAAAATAGAACAAGTCCTATTTCCTCCTTTCGACTCCACTCAAAGCTATTGGGTCCTAATTACCTTTCGACAGTCAATATGCACGGTCAAAAAATCGAATGGGTTATAAATTTGAGAGTCAAATGCAACATTCCAATGAAAATCGCACCGTTTATAATGGCCTTAAGTAATGCAGACGTGTTTTTACACATACATTGCAATGTATCCCTTTTTTCCTCGCTCACGGTAGTCTTACAGAAGGGACTTTTTGAGTTTTACTGTATAGAATGATTTCCCTGAGTATCCTATGCGCGTAGGGTTGGTAAGGGTTCGAAGTATCCAACACGTTCTTTTAATTAACTCTGCTATTATTTCTAACCAAAGGAAGGGACTCTTTATTTTCAATACCAATACGAATCTTTTAGATTTTAACACAACTGCTAA